>PVJI01024039.1:0-22552 GCA_004026765.1 Micronycteris hirsuta
TTTAAAGTTTGTGCAATGATTAACATTTGGGAGATTTAGGTTTTCTCTAAGGGAAAAATACATTATGCATTCATAAGCAACCACAAGTTTCTTAAAGAATAGTCAGCATATTTTTCTTTTTTAAGTGGGCCAGAGAGTAAATGACCTTAATGTCTTTGAGGAGAAAGAGGGAATAAGAAACAAAGTGGTAGCATTCACAGTAAAAGAAAAGTAAAATAGATTTATTGAAATGTGTGACAAATAATTGAATAGCCAAAAAGGTTATAAATCACTGTACACAGATCATTGTCACTGAAGAATTCTGTTGAAATATGAAAATGCTGGAAATAACAACCTGAATATGTTTAAATTGGGAGATTGTACCAACTTCTAAAAGAGGAAAGCCTTAAAAAATAGAGCACCATCTATGTCTTATTTGTTATTTTAAATAGAAAGTAGCAAGGAAGGAATGGATTTAATTCAGCCAATGGTATTCAGTGCTGAAGTAAAGTAGGCCATTATAGTGAATGAGGAGGTGCCATCAGCCATATGGAATGCCCAAAGCATAGGGAACTAAGTGGCTGTAACACCTTGTTATCCTTTTCTGACTTCTGATCCAGGATCTATTATGGTGCTCTAATTATAGAACTCATGGCTAACAGTTAAAGAAATACAGCTGTTAGAGTTATTTGGAATAAGAGTGTCAGTATTTGAGTACAATGCCATTTATCAAAAAATATATTGTTTCCTAATACTAAAATAGGACTGCTGAGAGAGATACATTCTTTAAAGCTCAGATTGCTTTACCCTCTCCTTCAACCCACAAATCTCTCCAGATTGCTTGAAACTTGCTCTCTTACCTTTAGCTGAGTTATTTTACAAGTATTCTTATTATTTATTTGTGCATTTCCTTTTGATTTCTACTCCTTGTTTTATCACTTTACTCATTTTAGATAAATTTGACTTGTTGTCACTATTATAGACTTATCACAAGTGTTTGTGATGCTAATTCTTCCATTTTTTTCTGTTGTTTTTGTTTATTTGCTGAATTTTGCTCATGATGGGTCAGTTTCTCCTGTGTTTTTTATGGATGATTGTGTATTAGTTTTTAATATGGTTTATTTTGTGTATATGTATGTAAATCCCATGTGGCCTGGGCAATTGAAGTGCCCTTGCAGGGTGGGTTTTATGGTCCCTTCTCAGATAATCCAGGGGTACTACTGGGCCATGTAAGTTCCTGCTACTTTCTCAATGGGAGGGCGGATAGTTACCTGTTCCGTTTGAGTAGCAAACAGTTTCACTCTAAATCCACAAGGGCTGTAAATTCAGAATTGGTTTTTTTCCTAGCTTTATTGATATATAATTGACACAAACACTATGTAAGTTTGATATGTACATATATTGCAAAATGTTTACCACAATACATGTTAACACTTCCTTCTCCTCCCACAGTTACCGTATTATCAGTGTTATAGTGAAAGCTCTACTCTCAGAGCAACTTTCAAGTATACAACACAGTATTGAAAACTATAATTACCATGCTGTACATTAGACCCCATGGGCAAGTTCAGAGTTTTTATTTTCCCAAGAAATTTTATTTAATTTTTTTTCCACTCATATCCAGGGCATAGAAATAAGCTCCCTATCTCTCCCCTGAGCTAGTGGGTGAAGATTATTAGTCCTTTTTGCATTGGAGTTACATTCTCTCAAGTCCCAGCTTCAGGCAGGGATTTGGTTCTCTCTCCCCAGCTGATCAGGCCCTAGGACTTATTTTCTATTCTTATGGCATTGAGAGTGAAACTGGAGCTGCTACCAGTTCAAAAATCTCTCAGTGTTAATGCAGGGTCAACTCACTTGCTTGTTGCTTTGATTCTCTAAAATCTGTGTTGTTTATTCTGTACTCAGGGATTTGCCTTTCTTTCTTAAAATCTCAACCATCAACAAAAAGTCATAGTCAGTTGGAAAGGCTATAACAACATTTAATAGACTGTTTTCCTTAAACAAAAAGCATTTAATTCTTAAAGTGCTGCCAGATTTGGTGTCTGGTAAGTGTCTTCTTTCTGGTTTGCATATAGTCATTTTCTCAGTATGTCCTCACATGGTGAAGAGAGAGAAATTTGGTCTCTTCCTCTTACAAGGATATCAACTCCGTCATAGGGATTCTACCCTCATGACCTAATCTAAACCTAATTACCTACTAAAGGCCCACATACAAATACTACCACATTCAGGATTAGGGCTCCTACATACAGATCAGGTTGGGGGTACAAAAATAGCATAAAATTATATCATATTTTACCCACTTTCTCTAGACACACCAGCTGAGTGCACTATCTTTCCAAAACCTTAAGCTTGCTGGGTTCCATATTTTTCTTCTCATGCCAGTGAGCATCATATTTATAGATGAATGTCTTTAGGTCTCACCAAAGATTCCCAGAGTCTCCACATCCTTTGTACAAAATTGAGGGGGGTGCTAATCTTTCCCCTCTTTAAATGATTCATTTTTATTGTACAGTCATATTCAAGAAATTCAGCAAAGTTATGAAATACAAGCTCAAATTAATTGTATTTCTATCTACTACCAATGAGCAATCCAAAACTTAAATTTAAAAAAGTTTCATTTACAATAACATTAAATAGAATAAAATGTCTAGGAATATATTTACCAAAGGAGTACAAAACTTATATGTTGAAAGGTATCAAGATATCATTCAAAGGTTCACAAAAAACTTAATTTTATCAATATAGTAATACTTCCCCAAACTACCTATTGACTCATTGGAATTCCTATCAAAATTTAGCTGCCATTTTTGTAAAAGTTCATTCCAAAATTCATCTAAAATGCAAGGACCCAGAGCAGCAAAAACAATCTTTAAAAAGATCAAAGCTAGAGAATTCACATTTCCAATGTCAGAACTTACTATAAAGCTACAGTATTCAAGACAATGTACTATTTCGTAAGGATAGAAATAGGGATCAATGAAATAGAATTAAAAAATCTAGAAATAAACACTTTCGTTTATTGTCAACTGATTTTTGACAAGATGCCAAGACAATTCAATGGGCAAAAGATAATCTTTGCAAAAAAATTGTCCTGGGAAAAATGGATATCTACTTACAAAACAATGAAGTTCAACCCCTTCCTCACACCATACACAAAATTAAAAATATATGATATACCTAAATTTAAGAGCTCAAATAATAAAAAGTTTAGAAAGTGATAGGAATAAATCTTCATGACCTTGGATTAGGCAATGGTTTCTTAGCTATGACATCAAAAACGCACATAACAAAAGAAAAAATGCATTGAACTTCATCAACATTAGAAATATTTGGGTTTCAAAGGACAGTGTCCATATAAGCCCTGGAATAGAAAAAATCTTTGCAAATCATTGAGATCTGTCCAGAAGGTATCCAGACATGCAATATGAAAAATAGAGACATTTATTAAAGAAGATACAAGATACAAAAGACATTGTACATAGGACAATGGCACTCAGTCCTCTTCAAAGTAGGCACCTTGGGACCTCACACAGTTCTCCCAATCGCCATCAGCTACCCCATTGTATTTTCCTGAATTTCATCGATGGTCTGAAATCTCTTCCCTTTCAAAGGTGATTTTAGTTTTAGGAAAAGCCAGAAGTCTCAGAGCACCAAATCTGGGCTGTAGAGGGGCTGAGTCACCTGGGTGATTTGATGTTTTGCAAAAAAACTCTGTACAAGATGCGCTGCATGAGCAGGTGTGTTGTCCTGATGAATCTGCCATCACCAGTTGCCCATAGCTACAGCCTTCTGAATTATCCGAATAGTTTCTATGGAGGAATGTTCAAGCTTAACGCAAAATTTGATGCAGATCCAACGCTCTACTTGCTCAGTCATTTTGAATATGATGGCCACACAGTACACATGCTTACTCAAAGGCGTCTGCCGCCCCTACAGACTAGTACAGTGAAGTTGCCATTGTTCATGTATGTGCATTCCAGTCCACCATCCTTGGCTGCCAGGTTACATCAATGTCGTGCAAACCATTCTCATTATATTAATACTGGCTGAACTTTTTCTGGGCAGACCTTGTATATGATAATGTTGGGAGCCATTCTGCCTGGTTTCAGGGACTGAAGCCTCATTAATAGACAAAAGAGTCCCACAGCTAGGGCTGAGTGAAAAGGTCACTAAGGAGACAAAACCTATCCCCTCTCTCATATCCCCCTGCTTGGCCTGGGTGAATGACTGGTTAGGCCAATGACAGGTAAAATTCCTCAAGGGAGGAACAACCTAAGACAGGCACAGTTGCAAAGGAACTATCAGGGAAGGACGTAGGGGACTATAGAGAAGGGGCAGAAAGACCTTCACCCCTCAGCTTTGTCATAGCCTGAGTCCTCATTCTATCTGTAAGAAGTCTCCTAATCTCTTGGCTGCTTTGCTCTCCCCACCTGACTCAGCCTGAAAACAATGCCAAAGGCAGCTGCAGCCTTGTACTGGAACAGACGGCTCCTGGGAGTGAATCTGGCCAGAGAAAGAATACATATTGTTTCCTTTGAGGCTTGCTCTGCCCTGTTTGTATGAATTAGACACTTCAGTTAAAGCTGAGCCTGACCCAAGACAATTCCTGTGTTTCTTCAACTATTATCTATAAATGATGTCAGTTTTTCATGACTACAGCTTTTTGGACATTAACTGATGAGCTTTATATGCATACTTTGTATCTCTGCGTGAGCTGAACTCAATAAAGATGCATGGAAGGAAGTGTTTGAGGCCCTTCTCCTCTGAGAAATTGGCCACCTTTCCTCCCCAAACAGATCATGTCTTGGTAGATTTATTCTCATCCATGGCAGCCAGGGAAGCTTTGCTGGATGAAGCTCCCCCTCATGATAAGGGACTTGTATCAAGAATATATAAAGAGTCTTTGTAACTCAATAATAAAACTATAAATATCTCAATGGGTAAAGGATTTGAATAGACATTTTTCCAAATAAGACAAACAGATGAACAATAAACACATGAAAAATGCTCAACATTATTAATCATTAGGGAAATGCACACCAAAACCACAATGAGATACCACTTAACACACAGATGTCTAAGCAACCAACAATGAAATACCTCTTAAAACACAAATGTTGCCCTGGCTGGTGTAGCTCAGTGGATTGAGTGTGGGCTGGGAACCAAAGGGTCCCGGTTCGATTCCCAGTTGGGGCACATGCCTGGGTTGCGGGCCAGGTCCCCAGTGAGGGCCATGTGAGAGGCAACCATACATTGATGTTTCTCCCCTCTCTGTCTCCCTCCCTTCTCCTCTCTCTAAAAAATAAAATAAAATAAAATAAATAAAATCTTAAAAAATAAATAAAAAACACAAATGTCTAAAAACACAAACAAATAATAGCAAGTGTTGGCAAGGATGTGGAGAAATTGGAATACCTCTCACATTATTGGCAGGATTGTAAAATGCTACCACTTTCAAAAAGAGTTTTGTAGGTCATCAAAAAATTTAGGCCTTAGAAAGGTTTGGTTAAAATGGTAGAGTAGGTAAATACTATGCTCACCTGTCCCATGGTTAAAATGGTAGAGTAGGTAAATACTATGCTCACCAGTCCCATGACCACATTATAATTACAACTAAATTATAGAACAGTGAACCTGGAGAGCCATGTGAAGACTAGCTGAACATCAGTTCTATAACTAAGTATATAAAGAAGAAACCACATCAAGACTGGTAGAAAAGGTAGAGACACAAAAGTGGTTGGCCCCAAACCCAAGCATGCTGGTTGAGAATTGGGAGGGATATCTAACCTGCAGAGGTCCCCCCCAGAGGAGGGAGGGGTCCAATACACACATTGGACTCCCCAGCCCAGGGCACTGATGCAGGAAAGATGATCTTCCATGACAGCTGGCTATGAAAATCAGCAGGAATTCTATCCATCTGAATGAGACAGAAAGCTTCTGGAAACCTAGGCATCCTCCTAAAGAGCCCATGCACAGAATTACTTGTTTATAGGCACTCACCCTGGTCTCTGGTGGAGGGACAGTGGCTCCAGGGGGCCAGATACATACAAAGAGAAACTGAAGCTTCAGAGCAAGGACTGGAGGGAGAGTCCCTATTTTTCCTGTGTTGAGCCTTCCTCCCACTCAGCCAATTGGCAGGTGCCATCATCTCTGTATTGAGCCCTCCCCCACATAGCCAAATATGAATCTGCATTAATCTGGTGAACACCACTCAGTCCATTCTGGGGATTCCCTAAAACCCCACATCAACCAACTCAGATACCATCCAACCTCTTTCAGGCTGACCCTTAAAGGAAGCTGGATGGCAGCTGCTAGTCTGAAGGTGCCCTTTTGTTGAGTAGTCTCAGGCCCAGTACTGGTGGCAACTAGGCTTGGTTTGTAGTGTGACCTCTCCCACATGCTTCCATGACCAGCACAGGTAGCTACCAACCACAGATCACTTTGTAGCTACTACTAGATAGGATTTACACACCTATCACTTATATGTGGAATCTAAAGAACAATGTAAACAAACAAAACAGAAACAGACTCATAGATGTTGAAAACAAACTGATGGTTGCCAGATGGGAAGGGATAGGAAGACAGGTGAAAAGGCGAAGGATTAAGAAATACAAATTGGTAGTTACAAAGTAGGCATCAGGATATAAAGTTCAGCAGGGTGAATATAGTCAATTATATTGTAATAACTATGTATCGTTCCAGGTGGGTACTAGATTTATTGGAGGATCACTTTGTAAATTTTAATGTCCAAACACTATACCATACACCTGAAACTAATATAAAATGTAATTGAATGTCAACTGTAGTTGAAAATTTTTTTAATTTTTGAAAAAAGTTAATCATAGTTTCTACATGACTCAGCAATTACAGTTCTAGATATAAACCCACAATAAATGAAAACTATCACCTGTGGTTTAAAAGAAACATTAATCATAATAACTAAAAAGTGAATACATAAGATATTGAACAACAATAAAATTTTAAAAATATATGGAATAGTTATAGAATGAAATATAGGACCATGAAAGGAATTAAGTACTGATATATTCTCTAACATGGATGCACCTTAATAACCTTAGGCTAAATGAAAGAAGCTAAATTCCAAAGGCTGTATTGTGTGAATCCATTTATATGGAATCTCTGAAACAGCCAAATCTATACAGATTGGAAGTCGATGAGTGGTTGCTGTGCTCTAGGGGAAGCACAGGGAAAGTACCACATTTCTTTTAGGGATGATAAAAATGTTCTGGATAGTGATGACTGCACAATTCTGTGACTGTGCTGAAAATCACTCAATTGTACAGTTTAAAAAATGAATTTCAGCCCTGGCTGGTGTAGCTCAGTGGATTGAGCACGGGCTGCGAACCAAAGGGTTGCCGGTTCGACTCCCGGTTGGGGCACATGCCTGGGTTGTGGTCAGGTCCCCAGTGAGGGCCATGTGAGAGGCAACCATACATTGCTGTTTTTCTCCCTTTCTGTCTCCCTCCCTTCCCCCCTCTCTAAAAAAATAAATAAAAATAAAAATAAAATCTTAAAAAAATGAATTTCATGGTATGTGAATTATATTTTCATAAAGCCCCCTTTTAAAAATCTCTCACAAGACTGTACATTTAGAAAATAAAGATGAAGATAAAAGCAGCTTCACAACTCCTCACAATTTCAAAACTCATCCGGGAATGATTTAATGTGTTCCTGTTTGTATTTTATTGTGTGTATTTATTACTTTGTACATACAATTAACTTTTTATTCTGATTTTTTCACTTTACATTAGTCCTAAGTGATTTTGTTCATTTTTTCTTCCTGATCTTGATAACTACCATGGACAAAAATCACTTTATTTCCACAAATGGACATACCACATTTTACTTACCAGTTCCTCTATTTATAATTTCATTTGTTTCCATTTCATTGCTATTATAAAAATGCAGCAATAAATCTCAGTATACAGATTATTTCCTTAAAGTAGTTTTTAAAAAGCAAAGTGTTAATCCTGTGTCAAAGGCTATGAACATTTCCTGATGCTGGTGAATATTGCCAAATTTCCTTCCAAAACAGTTTCTTTGTCATTCCATTAAGCATTCGGTAGTCAAGTGAATGTTTGTTGTCATTAATATTATGCCCAGAGGATTTTCAGCAGCACCAACATGTGCAAATTTATCCCAGGCCTCCAATAAATTGGCCATGTACCATTAAGAGGGTGAAAGCAAGCATGAAATTGGTTATAAACAAGGTGCATTGCACAACTGATTATCCAAACTTCAGTCTCTTCTATAATGAATCACAGGCTCTTTACAAGAGTCATGTTGCAGAGAAGCCCACCACTTAGAGAGCCAGGAAAGCACATGGTGCTGGGAATTAGGAAAGGATGGAGATTAAGGATGAGCAGAGATGGAGAAAACAGATGAGAATATCATTTTGGAGCAAGTCTGTTCCTGTGTGCCTGGGCCTTTGACATCATGGCTATCCCCTGAACTACTTCCTATCTAAGCATTTAAATCATTGGAGCACAGCCTATTCTTTTAAGGTACTCTGTAATTACTGAGGAAGCCATGTTCGTTTGTGCCAGTTCCCTGTGGACTTTGGAAGTCACCCTTGGAAAATACTCACGCCATCCCTAGCCAAGAGTTTTCTACCAGCAGCTTTTAAAAAGGAGAGTTTGGTTATTGATCTAAGTTCTCCTGGCCATGCATATCATCTGATGACCCACGGGCTTCTTCAAGGCTAAGAAATAAGCCATTTTCTTACTTCTTTCAATGTAGAATTGAGTTTAGACCCTGCTCTACGTGGTCCACCAAAAACAAATAGTTCTATAAAAATGAACAACTGGCTCCTTTTGCAACATGAGTTGTCAGGTAGTGAAGCTTAAGGCAAATCACCAACTGGCATAGCATTCTAATTTCCAACAGATATATTAATCTCAATTTTTAATTTCCACATACCCACACCCTCACTTCACTCTTGCATACATAATTTATATGCTTAGTTCATAGTTCGCATTGGTTAAATCTCCAGGGTGGATTCAGTTAGAGTTTTGATTGACTGATGTCCAAAGTACTTTATTCTCATACACCTTTTAGTCTCAGTCTAGGAGAAGTCTCCATTTCTACCATGAATGAGATGTTTTGCCTGCCACTGCTTCCTTTTAATTATAGTTTGAAAGGACTATGGTTCATATTTTTCTTATGAAGATAGCTTTTTAGAAAATTCTTATAATTCATCTATTATGTACCTTTATTATAATGTATGTGTCTGGCATTCTTCATTTTTTAGAATCCACATTGAACCCACCTCTTTGAGTATATTCATTTGAAATTCTTCTCCAGTAGTCCTGTTCTGTAGCTTTGCTCTTTCATTCATTTCAAACTTTTTCATATTTATCTACTAATAAAAAAATATTTTCCAGCCCTGGCTGGTGTATCTCAGTGGATTAAGCATGGGCTGTGAACCAAAGGGTTGCCAGTTCGATTCCAGGTCAAGGTACATGCCTGGGTTGCAGGCCAGGTCCCCCGTGGGGTTCACCTGAGAGGCAACGACACATTGATGTTTCTCTCCCTCTCTTTCTCCCTCCCTTCCCTTCTATCTAAAAATAAATCAATAAAATCTTTAAAAAATATTTTCAAACTTTACTGTAATAATAGTAATAACTACAGTAATACTATTTTTCATGATACTTCAGCTAATTTTTCATTCATTTATTCAACAACATTTACTATGTTTCCTGTATCTTGCTGATCCCTGAAGAGCTCATATGCCTACTTTCATGAAACTTAGAGTCTAGTAGAGATATCAGATAAGTAAATAAAAATAAGATATTAAAAAATTGTGACTGCCATAAATACCCTGAGGGGAGGTACATGGTGCTGAGAGGATATATTAGAGGAGGATATGACCTGACTAAGAAAATCAGGGAAGTGACATTTTCTGAGGATAAATACAGGTTGAAGGAGGAAGATAAGAATGTTCCAGGCAGAGGGAACAGTATGAGCAAACTTTAACATAGGAGCAAAAAGTTGTCAAGACTCCAAACAGCCCTGGCTGGGTAGCTCAGTTGGTTGGAGTGTCATCCCAAGATGCCAAGGTTGTGGGTTTAATCCCTCATCATGGTGCATACGAGAATGAACCAATGGATGCATAGACAAGTGGAACAAAAAATTGATATCTCTCTCTCTCAAATCAATAAATAAAAATTATTTTTTAAAAAAAACTCTGAACAAAGACCAGTGTGGCTAAAGTACATGGAGGAGGGGAGAGTGTGGTAGGACATGAGGCTGGTGAAGAAAACAGTGGCCATGTTAATACTTTTCTTCATCCTAGGAGCAGGTGCATGAATTTTAATTACCACTGTCTTAGAGTGGCAAATATTGATACTATATAATCATTAGAATTATTATCTCAGCTATAGATTTTGCAATATCCAATAGCAAGTCTGAATTTCAAAATCCTTTTGACTTAAAGTAGTTAGTGGTGTTATTCCTATTATTTGTGTATAAAGTTTCTTGCATTTGATATTGAAAATGTTATTTTAAAATACCCGATGCTTTATGATGCTATATTTTCTGTACCTAATCTGTCCTAGCTGAACCTCACACAGTGCTTCATTGGTAGCTGATGATCTATAAATGTTTGCAGAACGGTGAGTGAGAAAAAGAGTGTATTTGAGGTTGCCAGAGGCCACTCTGTGAAGAAGTCATTAAGAGAACCATGTTCTGATATTCACCCACAAATTCATTTCTAATACAACAAAAGAAAAAGAGAGTGAAGCTATGAGCATGTTTCAAATTGAAATACATTTCCCTCTGTGAATCACTACTGCTTCTTTAGCTGATTTTTGTCCTCTTTCACACTTGCTCTATTGCCATTCTCTGGGTCAGGTACAGAGCAATGTAATCAGAGTAGACAGTATGCCCACCTGTTTTGAACATCTCTCCTACTGTAGGAATGTGAGTCTGAAGCATCAAAGCATTGCAATAGACCCTTCACCCCTGTGTTAGGAGATAATTGTTTCCCCAGAGTAGTGGGAGGCTTTATGATAACTTGGCTAAAACCCAAGAAGGTAGTTGAACTCATTTCAATTCTGCAAATCTTTATGGAATAGTTTCTATGTTCAAGACACTGTCCTATGTGAGCCAAGAGATGCAAAGATGAATGAATGTGCTTCTTTTGAGTAACTCACAACTCCATGCTCACTCTAACTACTTGACAGCAGGTGTGATACTTACTCAATATCAGACAAATGGAGAGCTTTGGGAATGAATGAAAGAACTCTGTATATAAGGTTAATAGTCAGGTGTTTTAGGCCCAAACCACTCATATTTTGACCAAATTTTTTTACTCAAAATATCTGAATGCCAAGTCCTGTACTGTGTGCTGGAAATAGGAAGATGAGACATTTCCTAACCTTGAGGAGCTCACCGTCCAGTAATGAAAACATAAATAGATTATTATTATAAAATGCAGCAACTACATTAGAGGTGTGTGTATAATTCCAAAGAAGCACAAAGGAAGAAACCTCAAGCCCAGGGTAGACCAGAGGTCATTTCTTAAGAGGATTTGTAGGAACTGAATCTGAAGTATGAGTTGGCAAGGAACAGGTTGATAAGGACATTGAGATTAGTGGGAAGAGAGTGAGTGATTCCAGAAGTAACCTCTTCAAGATGCCAGACAAGTTGCTTGTAGGAAGATTGTAAGCTGACTTAAGGAATTTGGACATTGTCTTATTGGGCAACTATGAGTAATTGAAAACTTCAGCCAGTGACATGGTCAGGTCCACATTTTGGAGGAAGCATAGAAGAGAGGGATCTGGAGACAGGAAACAGATGCAAGTGAATGCACCAACCAAGCAAGAAGTGAGGGGAGGGCTAGGGTAGCAACAGCAATGTTATTGCCCATATTATTTTACTGTCCAGGGAAAGCATGAGGAGAAAACATATTGCTGTTTTTCTTCCTCTAAACTGGCTGTCATAATATACACAAGTAAAATGTAGCATGTGTTAGATTCCTCAGAGAATTGCTCAGTGTGGTTAAATTGGAGTGAGTTAATTCTCTAAGGAAACCAGAATCAAACTCAACTAATCATGAGCACTGACAAGACTTTTACTTCTCATCTGCAAAATGGAGATAACAACAGTATCTTCCCCATAGTGCTGGTCTGATGGCTAAATGATGTCTGCAAATCATTTGACACTGCACTGGCTCATAGCAGATGCATATTAAGTGTGAGTTATCTTTATTGATTCAATGGATAATTAATAAGCATCTAGTCTGAGACATCAACACTAAACCACACGATAAAGTCATGAAGAGAACAGAGATTCTGTTCTCATTAGTCTCATGTTCCTTTGGGAGAAAGCAATGTATAAAGAAATAAGAATGCGACAAGTGGAAATAAACAGTAAAAGGAGGGTGCTAGAGGTTAAAGAAAAAAATATGCACCCCTGAGGAAAAGGACAAAGGTCAGGGCAGGAGTTTTCATGGAAAGGGCCATTTGCACCTAATCACAAATAATAAATAGAAAGGGCATTCCAGGCAGTTGCCAGAGCCTCCCTACTCAAAGTGTTCTCTGAACCAGCAGGGAACTTATTAGAAAGGCAGAATCTTGGGCCCCATGCCAGACCTACAGAATCTGTGTTTTAGCAAAGTCTCCAGAGGATTTGTGCCCGTGTGAAAGCTTGAGGACCTGTACAAAGATGTAGCAGTGAAAATTATGATGATAATTACAGAATATGTTTATTTTCTGAATCCAAATGACTAATTTTTAAATATCAAAATAAAACATGAGAAATTGGTATGTTTTCCTTCCATAATTAATTTATTGAACCAAATTACACTTCAAAAATGAACCTATATGTATAACTAACCAATGGATCAAAGAACAAGTGCAAGGGAAATTAGAAAATACTTTGAGATGAATGAAAATGAAACATTCATACCAAACTTATAAGACGCAGGCTAAAGTAGTTCTCAGAAGAAATTTTATAGCTGTAATTGCCTATGTTAAAAGAGAATAAAGATCTCAAATCAATAACCTAATTTTCCACATTAAGACACTAGGAAAAGAAGAGCTAGCTAAATCTAGAGGAAAGAAAAAGAAGAAAATAAACAGTAGGGCAGAAATTAATAAAATAAAAATACACCAAAAACTAATAAAAGTAAAAGTTGTTTCTTTGAAAAGATCAGCAAAATTGACAAGCCTTTAGCTGGAATTATGAGAAAAAAAAAAACAAGACTCAAATTACTAAAATTAGAATACTCAGAAAAGTGCAGCTTGATTACATAACAAGCATGCCAAAATATTGTTAAATAAATGAATGAGAAATAATTTGAGTTATCATAAAAATATTATTATAATAATCACCATTATATTAAAGTTTGAAAATGATTCTGTTAGCAGATGAATGTAAAAAAGTTTGAAATAAGTGAAAGAAAAATGCTGTGAAACAATTGTTGGAGAAGAATTTCAAATGAATATATTTAGGAATGCAAATCTTTGTTTCTGGGCAGAAGATTTAAAGAAATTTTGTTAAAATGGCAGTAATCCTCAAATTGATCTTCAGATTAAACAGAATTTCTATAAAAGTCCTTACTAGATATTTTTTTTTACTGAAATTGTCAGACTCATTCTAAAATTCCTATGGAAATGAAAAGGACTTAGAATAGTCAAAATAATCTTGAATTAGAACAAAACTGTAGAAGTCATACTTTTCAATTTCAAAGTTCACTAGAAAGCCACAGTAGGGTGGTAGTGGCCTAAGGATAGACATAGATTAATAGAGTAGAATTCAGAGTCTAGAAAGAAAAAATATATATACAGCCATTGTTAATGTAACCAGAATGGCTTGTGTGATATTGATGTAACCTGGCAGCCAAAGAGAGTGGACTAGAATGTGCATGTGTGAACAATGACAACTTCACTGTACTAGTCAGTGGGGCCAGTAGATGCCATTGAGTGAGCATGTGTACTGTGTGGCTGTCACATTTAAAATGACCCAGTGAGTAGAGAAACAAATCTTCATCACATTTTGCATTAAGCTTGAACATTTCTCTGTGGAAACTATTCAGAAGATTCAGAAGACAGCAACTATGGGCAACTGGTGATTGGCAGCTTCATCAATACAATGAGCCTACTCACACATCATATCTTGTGCAGAGTTTTTTGGCAAAACATCAAATTATCCAGGTGACTCAGCCCCCTATGGCCCAGATTTGGCACCCTATGACTTCTGACTTTTCCAAAACTAAAATCACCTCTGAAAGGGAAGAGATTTCAGACCATCAGTGAGATTCAGGAAAATACAATGGGGCAGCTGATAACGATTGGAAGAACTATGTGAGGTCCCAAGGTACCTACTTTGAAGGAGACTGAGGTGTCATTGTCCTATGTGCAATGTTTCTTGTATCTTGCTTCCTCTTCAATAAATGTCTCTATTTTTCATAGCACCATATGTGGCTGGATACTTTCTGGACATGCCTCATCATATTTCATCTGCTCTGTAGCCACCTGTGGCTCATGGCTACCATATTGAACAGTGCAGATACAAAACATTTCCATCACAGAAAGTTTTTTTAGACAGCACTGGTCTACAGCCTACATTGTAAAGCTTTCACTGGATCCGTGAAAACCTGAAAGTGTACATGTGTTGCAATCATTTAAGGCTGGACATTTTCACATGGATTCGGGCAGACAGAAGAAAATGTATGGATCCATGGGCATGTTTGACATGCCTCTTTCAAGAGTGGGCAAATCATGCATGCTGTAAGCCACACGTCCCCGAGCCAGAAGCCCCTAACCCTCTTATGTACTAAATGCACACAAAGCCAGCAGGGAGCCAAAATATTGTCTAATACAGTGAGATTCTGCACATGCGAGCCCATTCAAGGCTATGGGAACAGTTTATTGGACCCAGTCTCAAGGCTCTGGGAACAGAGCTTATCTTAGTTCCCAGACATCTGGGTGAGGGAGCCAGACTGACTTTGTTTACCCTACAGTATACAAAGTTTTAGTATATTTGCATCTTTTTGTGGAAAGAAGCGAATGACTTTCACAATGTTTTCAAATAGGTTAAATACTGGTGTAAGCACAGCACTAAGCTGAATTATCAAATATCAAAGTTATGTCCCACTAGTCCTGAACTGAACTGAATTTTCACTTTATTTAATGACTTGATTTTACTTCCTATTTAAAAATCTGTAGGGCTGATTTCTGTTGGCTCTGCCCTGCTTTCACCTGAGAAACAAGATTTTGTAAATTAACTCTTTAAAGTATTATTTCTCTCTTAATTAAATCAGAACATACCAATAATTATGACCCAAAGCAGTAATAATTATGCCATAGCCAACATTTGTGAGGCTCAGGACGGACACCCCCACCCTACACCCCCACAGGAAAGTGAAAGCGAGAGCAAATTTCATATTGAATTTGAATTGACATGAAGGTGGACAGATTGATGAATGATGATAATGTGAACAGGCACAATGGTGGAGAGCCTCAGTACAGGAAAACCTGGAGATCTCTTTGACAGCAATCAGGAGGTGCAGCCTCTTTTTGACATGCCCTTCCTCAGAACAATGGTAAATTCCATGAGGAATCTTTCAGAGAAAGGTCATCACAAATGGTGGAGATGGAAAGACTTCATAACTGAAACTCTTTAATCGCATCTGGCATACTATGCTATTACCAGCTTGGCTGAAAAAATTGAAATCTGTCACCACAGCTGTTGCTGCCACTGCATGTTTCTAAAATATCAACACCTGGCACCCCACAGTTGCTCTCTCACAATGAGGAATTATTGCTTTGACTAAAAGGATAAAGCAGGGCAACAGCAAGCACATGTGACCATGGCTGACAAATGGCTAGTGTCAAATTTCTCTGGAGATAAATGTGGCCCCACCTGAGGAGACTACACAGGCAGATCCTCCTATGACTGCAATCTCTACTCAAAGCCAACAGTGGTTGCTGTCCCAAACATCTCTGCTTAGGTCACAACACCTCTAGCTCTTACCTCTCAATGACAAGGAGCCAACATTAGTGATGCAATTGTCTTCCCCTTTAGACCAGGAAGATTCCAGACTATTGGGTCAAATGCAAAATCAGGAGTGGCTCTTTGATAAGACATCAGCAGTTATTGTTGACAATGCCACTTAAAACAAGTAAATGGTTTTTTTCCTCTGGCATAATTTTCACTTAATTTTTAAAAAATGCAAAGTCTGCTTTCTTTTTCCTTCAGAGTCTCCTCAAATTTTTTAACATGGCAGAGTAATTAAAATAATGAACCTTAATAGACTTACATGTGAACCCTAGCTCTGCCACTCCCTTGCTGTCTGACCTTGGGCATGTACTCTATTACATTGAAGTTCAGTTTCCTTATCAGGAAAATGCAATAGTATAGCATCTTATTTAAAGAGGAGAAAGATCAAATGATGGAATTTAAGTACAATTCATAACAGTGCCTAGTTCACTGTCAGAGCTTAAGATTTGACATCTATTGTAAAGGACCGAAGTTGTGCTAAAGGATTTCCACATAGTTTATTTCATCTTAATTTCAATCTTGGTGCCAATGAATGAAATCAGAAAAAAAAAGTTCTAGGAAAGTATGTCTTCTAAAATTATTTTTGAAAGATTGGTATACATTGGTATAAGAATATATGTCAGTAAATTTATGTTTGTATTCTAAGTTTTCATGATACCTGGAAGAAATAAACTTTTCTCATAAATTAGTTTCCTTCATCCTGTTTGATGGATTTAGCTTTGATGAAATTGATCTGAATCCTTTGACTTTACCTTTCACCGTATGAACTGACCATTTTGCTCAGCTCAAGGCCACTGACCACAGGCCTGGGAAATGATGTCATTAAATTGCAAAAGGAGTGAATACTAGAACAAACAGAAACAGGTCAGGAGGAGCTTTAGGAAAAATGTGGTTTGGGTGGCTTTTGGAGGTCGGAGGAGTATAACATGAGGAAATATGATGAAAAGATAAATACATTTCAGGACTCAAACTGTTTATTTCAAATGAGAGATGTAATTTTTTGTTCCTCTGTAGTGATATGCTTGAACCTTGAAACTATAAAATTTGAATAGTTGCCAACAAAATAACCCAATAAACTTTATGATAAATTTTGCTTAAACAAAGTTCCTTTGAAGATTTAAATTAATCTAAAACTCATTTATTAATAGGTAAGAATTAAATTACATTTGTTGCTGACCTTCTTGGGGTTGGTCCATAATTAGATTTCAGTTAAATGACAGAAGAGCTATTTAATAATCCTTACCTTTAGAGTTCTTCTCCAAAGATCATTACAGGCACAAGAAAGATACTGAATCATCTGTAATATGCATATCTTAGATTTCTACTCAAGGAGTCAAGTTGGAACTCAATTCCATCTTACCTACCCATGTGAGAAAAATGTCTGTTTTCAGGGGGCACAAAAGGTCTTAAGATACATCTACTCAATTCCTCAGTAATTTCTGAAGCATAACTCTTTCATGTAGAACCTTAGAATATCTGACAGAAAATAAATACTCAAGGACCCTCCCTGCCTTAATTTTAAGCTCAAATATGAAATAAGCTCAGAGAGAGGAAGTAAATTTCCCCAAGGACACATGGTCTTTTTATGGCTGAGCTAGATCTAGCAGTAAGGTCTTTTGATTCTTGATTCAGTGCTTAGTTCAGTTAATGAAATGACTAAATAGAGAGTTTAAGTGTTTGGAGGACATTTGTAATATGCTATGTTTCTTGAAAAAATATAGTCACATTGATTTTCATCAGCAAGTTTATTTGAATCCTGCCTGATCACTCCTGTTTGTGACCAACAGAGATCTTCTGTCAAGTGACTTATTCAATATTAACTTGTCTATAGAATAACCAAATATGTAATTTTAGTGTACCAGTTAGGGTTATATGGTTATAAGCAGCTGAAACTGGGCAACTTAGGCACAAAGCAAATTTGTTGAGACATGCTGGAGCTCACACAGAATCCAAGAACCAGTAAAGTACAAGACCTATAAGGGTACACAGCAGGTTAGTTCTAGGATCTAGAGATCCAGGTAATAATCAAATTAACACCTTCTCCAGGAGATATACACTTTGTGTTGATGTTAGTACTTTTTATTTTTGTTCTTTTTTATTTTTGTCTTTGCATTACTCCGCTCAGATTTGAATTCCCAAGAGGCTGATTCCAAGTGGCATAACTTCAGTCACTTGTCTGCCCCCTTACATCAAAACAAAAATGTGCATCTTGGGAGAATGGGAGATTAGATCTTCAAGAGAAGTTTGGGGTGCTGTTAACAATGGAAGGGCTAAAGGATGCTGGAGCATCCTTTCTGGTGGTTTACACCCTCCTGGTGAGGCCTCTCTAGGCTGAAACATCTTTAGTTCAATCACATCTTTTAGAAGACATGGCATCTGTGTTTATTATGTTCTTTCCTATCATCCTTTCTCCTCTCAGATGCCACAATAAGCACTTACGAGGCACTCATTATTTGATTGACGTGCACTGAACCATTTCAACCAAACTCATCCATCTGTTGAAGCAATGGTTATCTCATATACTTATGGAATATTGAAGGCGAGAGTGCCACTTCCTAGATGGTTGAAGTCAATACTGTAGATTCTGCAATGTCATGTAAGCACAGCATTTAGTGTGCTAGCATCATCATTGTCAGTGCAAGGAGGAATTCAAAGCTCATGTTCATGGAAGCATCATTCACAACAGACAAGATATAGAAGCAACACAAGTGTCAATCAATGGATGAATGGATAAAGAAGATGTGATATATGCATATATACATATATATTTATACATACACACAATGGAATACTATGCAGCCATAAGAAAAAAGAAAATCCTGCCATTTGCAACAACATGGATGTACCTAGAGGGTATTATGCCAGACAGAGAAGGACAAATAATATACAATCTCACTTACATGTAGAATATAAAAAAAGCCATACTGATATAAATAGTGAGTAGAATGGTGATTTCCAGGAACATATGGGTGGAAGAAATTATTTAGGAGATGAATAAGTTCTAAAGATGCTATGAACAGTGTGGTGTTATAGTTGTTGATTATAGTTGACATTGTATTACACATCTGAAAGTTGCTAAGAGTATATTTTAAATGTTTTCATCACACAAAAAAGACATGATTATGTGATGTGGTGGAGGCATTAGCTAATTACTATGCTGGTAATCAGGTTGCAATATACGAATGTATCAAATTAATACATTTTACCCCTTAAATGTACACAATGTTATATGTTAATTTTATCTCAATAAAACTGGTGCTGGGGAGAAGCTGATGTCTTCCATCAAGATTCCCTAAGTTTGAGTAAATTGTTCCACTAGCCAGCTGTGTAACTTTAGGTAAGTTACTTAAACTCAGAATCTTCACCTGTAAAATGAGTTTAAATAATCATCAATTTTATATGAGGAATAAACCACTTAATATATGAAGAATACTTAGAGCACTCACTTCATGGCAACTTAATTGTTATCATTACCATTATCATCATCCTAGAAACTTTCAGACAGCATTTAAGTTTTGGTGAAGATAGGTTGCTTTTCCAGGTTTTGTGGCCCTTGCTGGGATGATGGTAAAAGATGGATTGTAACAATCAAGACCATGTTTAGCGAGCTAACTGAATTGAGAACTTGTGCTAAAGGCTTGTTTTTCCCCATGTATCTCTTAAGTGCTTCTTTAAATATTATCTTTGCAATTTTTAGTTTCTTTAAAAATATGAAACTTACAAGCAGACTCAGCCAAACTCAAGAAAGGTCTGCATTTCTTTCTTTCTAACGGTTTGAATCTACATTTACAATGGTTACACCCTTAATCAGGGAATTGTCTTGATATTATTCACTGCCCATTAATCAGTTTGCTCCCTTAAAAAGTGACAAATTGTGGTTCCTTTTAAGTTTCAAAGAGGCCAATTTAACCTGGGCCTTCTGTTGCTTTGTTAGGGAAAGCAAATACCCAGAATTGTTCTTCAGCTGCCCTTTGTTGCTCCAAGGTCATGAGAAAGTGGATGTGAGGGCTCCAGGGTGATTCATCATTTCCTGGCAAAATAGTGTGACATCTGGGCACAGCATTCCCACTGATGGCACTCACGTTCTCTGTCTTTGAAATGATTCTCTCTCAAGTAAATGCAGCAGTGACTCTGAGCAGGAAAGGTAATACATGGTCACACCTGGGGTTACAGCTGTCTCCACCTGGTGTAATCTGAGTAACAGAAGTTGATTGGATTTTTCAATCCTATTCTGTGTCCGTGTCTGTGAAGTACCTTCCCAAGACCACCCTCCTTCTCCCCTAGTGCCCCCTTTTCATGCATTAGCAGTAAGGCTGCAGTAGTAGCCTAAGTTAAACCTGTATTGCATGTCAAAGAACAGCCTGCTCTAAAATAAGGTGTGTAAAATGGTTCTGTGCATCTCTATGTCCTGGAGATTGTTATGCCTACCACGGATTTTGCATGATAAATGTCATTACACAGTAAATGTTCTCATTCTTTCAGAATCACTATTTGACAAATTTAAGTTTTTTTATTAGTAGTTGGTGTGGGAACTTCTGTTTTCTCCCCTTTTTCTGGCTCAGGAGAGAGAAGGCCTTCCTGGAACCACAGAGAGGGAGGAAATTTTTATCTTTTAAGGCAGAAAAGCACATGGAAAGTATCTGAGAAGGTTCCCTGGAAAAGGTACTTGGAAAAACACTTTCATGCCTTCAGAGAAAAGGCCCTTGGTCATCTACTATGTATCTCTCTCTCTCATTTTCTCTCTCTCTCTCTCTCTCTTTCTCCTCCCTCCCTCCTTTCTTTCCCTTTTCTTTTTTTCTTTCTTTCCTTCTTCCTTACTTCCTTCTTTCCCTCCTTCCTTTTTCCTTCTCCCCTTTCCTTGCCTCCTTCCTTTCTTCCTTTCTTTCACTTAATAAATAATTACTTTCAATCTCTATGTCCTCTCTGTACTAAGGCCAGGAAATAGAATCAAATAATGTCCCTTTCCTGCCTTTAGTTTGCCCAGAGACAGGCAAGTAAACTAATAATTACAACATGAAGAGATTAGAGCCTCGATATTCCAAGTGTAGTCCCCTGGGACCTTGTTATAAATACAGAATCTCAGTCCCACCAGGACTTACTGAGTGAGAGTCAACATTTTTACAACATCCACAAGTAATCTGCAAGCACATTAAAATGCTGTTTGAGGCATGGGTGATGTACTATGTGAAGCTAGGATACAGAGCGGCATGTGGGGCACAGGGAGGCAGAGCCTCTTGACTCTGTGAGCCCTTGCCTTGGTTTTCACACTCCCACAGCAACCCCACTGGCCCATGGGACATTCCATTTGCAGTTATGCTGTTCTAAGAGTGAGGGACAAAGTAGGTACAGTTATGCAGACTGCAGGCCACAGCTGTAGGGAATATTAAGTGTGTCATCTTAGGTTCAGCAGTGTGGCCCTGAGACAAAGAATAAGCATTTTGTTTTTCTACAGAGGGAAGATGAAACTTAGGCCAATGATCAAAGGCCTCTGAGTAGCAGGTGGAACAAGATTGATCCAATTATATGTAGTTCTCTGATTAGTTTTCTGGTTTTACCTTGCACTTCTAACTTTGAGAATAGAATGAAAGCCATGTACCTGGTTCCCAAACACTCACATGGAGAAGACAAATGAATCTGCACATCATTGAGAGAATCACAGTTCTCCTTAAGCGCAATCTATGACACCCTAAGGTTTATTACATGCCCCAGATTAGGAATCTCTGACTCACAGAAATGCTAGATAAAATTAGAACTACGTTTTCTACAACACAGTGAAAGGTTTTATTTTATAGCAGGAATTATGCTGAGCAAGTTACATACATCATATCATTTGCTCTTTGCAGCAGTACTGTCTGATAGGTCTTTATCAATGAAAGTTTCCTCATTTTATAGACGAGGAAACTAAAAGATAGAGAGGTTATTAAATTGTCCAAGGCTGTACAATAGTAGTGGAAACCGAATGCCTACCTGTCTCACTCCAGCACCTACACCCTTAACCACAATGCTTGCTGTCTCCCTAGAAAGGAATACTAACCTTAAAAATAAGACAACAGTTATCTGTTGCTTTGTTTATGATGGCCATTCTGACTGGTGTGAGGTGGTATCTCATCGTGGTTTTAATTTGCATCTCTCTGATGGCTAATGATGTTGAGCATCTTTTCATATGTCTCTGGGCCCTTGGAGGGGATGTGGAGAAAAGTGCACCCTACTGCACTGTTGGTGGGAATGCAGACTGGTGCAGCCACTGTGGAAAACAGAATGGAACTTCCACAGAAAACTAAAAATGGAACTGCCTTTTGACCCAGCAATTCCACTACTGGGATTATACCCTAAGAACCCTGAAACACCAATTCAAAAGGACCTATGCACTCCAATGTTCATAGCAGCACAATTCACAATAGCCAAGTGCTGGAAACAACCTAAGTGCCCATCTACAAATGAGTGGATCAGGAAACTATGGTACATTTACACAATGGAATTCTACGCAGCAGAAAGGAAGAAGGAGCTTATACCCTTTGCAACAGCATGGATGGAACTGGAGAGC
>PVJI01024040.1:0-22544 GCA_004026765.1 Micronycteris hirsuta
CCGCGGGAACGGAAATATCTCCTGCCCGGGCAGCCGCCAGCACTGCGCTCACACTCTGCTGACGCTCGATGAATATTTAATCAGCCCGCACAATATCAGTTCTGCTAGAATATGCCATGCGTCAGTCTTTCTATCGGGAGGTCATTTCTTAATTATATTGATCACTCATATCGTGTGCACCATAATTGGGTCCTTTCTTCTGACAATATATTTTTAATGAAGGGCTTCTGGCCTCTCTGAAACTGCAAAGTATGCGTTCTAGGCAAAGTGATCGCTTCCACCGGAAGGGTCGCTGCCCTTCCCTTTGATCTGCAGCGTCAAGTCTAAAGTTGGAAGGATATTTGTTTGTTGATGTATTGGGCAAAGCACCCCCACCACCCTAACCAGCGGGCACCTCAGTCTCCAGCGCTACGAAGTCGTGACAACTACCAGGGTTTTTGGATGAGGGAGCTGCAGCCCACAGAGACCACCCCCACGGCTCCTGGGGGTGGGACCTCGGAGCCGCGGCCTCTGCCCCTCATCACAGCCGAGGCCGAGGCAGCCCCTTCTGGCTGCGGCCTCTGGCTGTCCCCTGCCCAGAGGGGCCTTGCAGCAGGGGCACCCCTCCCCGTTGCCTCCGAAGATCAGACACAGGAACCTGGGGAGCGCTCTCTGAAAACGCTGAGACGGGTCTTCGGAAGCAACGTTGGGGGTCTGGACTTCCTGCCACATGTCTCGAAGGCTATGAGCAGGGGAACAAAACAAAAACGCCTCGCATGGAAGTGTCGGCTGATGTTCTCTGAGGGTTAAACTCTGTGGGGAGAAAGTATGATTACCCAACTCCCTTCCCCGCCATGTAGTGTTTCCACTGAAGCACGATGCACATGGAGGAAGGAAAAACTGGAGTTAGCCATCTGAGCTATTTTCAGAGGAATGATAGGAGTTGATGATCTGATTTTTTAAACTGGTTTGTCTGATCAACCAAATCAAAATAACAGGGCGCCTCCCTCCCTACACTCATTCTGTAGACGGAGCAACAAGCACCTCCACCCACGGAGGAGGTCCCGGGGCTTCCCTGGGAATGCGTCGTTCTGAACGATATCATTTTATTGTCCTTTTTAACCTTTTTATTGGGCTTCTTGGATAATGACTCACGTACTTCAAATTCTAAAGGAACAAAAGCCCTGCAGCGGCGTGACCCTCCCACCTGTTCACCAGGCCTGGAAAACACCAGGGCCTTGGCTTCGGTTGTGCTCCTCATTGGATCCGTCCCTGAAACTCTCCTCCAGATAGGGCTGCATTCAGCCATGATTTTCTGTCTTGACTGCTCCTTCTATCAATAGGTGACCTTTTCCTTTTCTTGGCATTCTGTCCCCAAATTTGCATGAAATGCCCCCTTAGTTAAACGAGGCGCTTTGAACTCGGCGCCGCCCCGCTCCATGAGGCCAGCACTTACGCGCACAGCGGAGAGCTGGAACGCGGCGCCGGCCAGCACCTCGTGAGAGTTTTGTTGTTGACGGAAATTAGATTTTTGTGTTGTTGTTTCTTTTAATTCAGCCACCAGGACTCCTGTTTTGATTAGGGAACTTGCCTCTTGGGCAACAGGCCTTCCAAACTCCGAGGAGACCGGTGGCGGAGGGCGTGGGGGAACAGAGGCAGGGAAAGCAAGACTGTGGGACCGCAGGCCACAGGAGTGGGAAAGGAGAGAAATCACCTCTGCGGCGTCTGCAGAACTCACGTCGTGCGGGCAGACGTGTCTGAGAGGTAGACGGGCAGCGTGGCCCCCGAGAGCATTTCCCCCGTGGTCATCATGCAAACACGAGAATCGAGACGGAAATCACATACCCACATGCACATGCGTGCAGCCCACCTGCTCGGATCCACGGGGGTGCCCGCCCCCCATGCCCGGTCCGTGCGGGCTTGGCCTCAGCAGCCACGCTGCCGTTTGCTGCAGCCTGGACTCGACGCTTTCTCGCTCACCAAGGCCACAGCCGCACTGGAGGCCTGAGGCCTGCTGTTCTGGAGGCACATCCTTCGGGGGGACCCGCTCCTCCAGAGTCATCCAGGGCCTCTGGTCCGTGTCATCTCTGTGTGAAGGCTGCACTAGTGAAACGGAACCGAAGAGAGAGGTGCCTGCCCCTTCATTTCAAGCTGTAGAAACGAATAATGAAACAGGAGTACACACTGGCACCCCCAGGGGCCTCTCCAGGGTGAACAGCTCCCCAGGGTGAGCTCCGCTAGGCATGAGGTCCAGCAGGTCAGTGAGGAAGACCCGGACTCCTGACCCGACCTGGCATCAGGTGCTGCAATCTGGGGACAGTTCAGGAACCGGCACAGAAACAGTGTCCTTGGTGGTTCGTGCACAGTCGGCACCCAACCTCATGCCACGGCCTCACACCCTGGTTCCGAGCAGAAGCCCCAGGTCCATCTCCCACCCTCTGTCACCAGGACGGAGTGAGGCCCCTCCCTGTGAGGTGTCTTCCTGCTTCCAAAACACGACTGGGAGCGAGCCTGGTGGGAGCAAGGACGGCTGGATTGGAGGAGAGGGGCACCCGGGAGGTGCCAGGCTCAGCACTGTGTCCCTCCTCTCAGCCATTCAGAGGCTCCCTCCCCATAGATGGGGGGACAGACTCACAGATGTGAAAGCTTGCCCACAACCGAGACAGACAGTGTGGGCCCAGGTCTCTGCCACGGCGACAGAGAGGGGCGTTCTGTCTGTGATGGAGAGGCCCAGCCGTGCTGGGGATCTGCCAGCAGCACACTGTCTATCGCGAAGGTTAATGTAGGAGGCTTCCCGGAGTCTGCTTCCCAGTAACCCCAGGAAATAAACTATGTGGACTGCCTTTCGGAGGCCTGATCTGGGGTTTCTTTAGATTCCTTTCCGAGGAGTGCAGTGGATTCGAACAGAAGCAGAACAGAGACCATCTGTGAGCCGTGCTTTGGGATCCCGGCCTGCTGTGGGGCAGCCCACGAGAACAGGACGCAGCGGGCGCTCTCGGTGTCTGTCCGCGGGGCCCACAGCCCTGCCATCCTGGCCGCGCACGGAGCTTCCCACTGAACCGCTTCCTCCGACAGGCACGGCTGGGGCCGCAGCCAAGGCCCAGATCTGCAGAGTGCGAACAACTTCCAACACCACCGAGCAAGTTCCGACAATTCCCTGGAAAGTTTCTCCTCCGCGGGCTGGGTAAACAGCACGCTGTCTCTTTAACGGATTCTGTTTTTTTCCTTTCCTTTTTTTTTTTAGTTTAAAGATTACATTTAATATCTATTTCCCAGCAGTGTACAAACTGACATCATCTACTCATAAAAGCGGAATGCTTTGCTTTTTTAAGCTTCAAGCTGAATAACAAATTGCCACCGATGACAGCGCAACAGAATAACAGAATGGAATCAAAAGAACATCCATTGTCAACAGAAGCCCCCTGCTGAGGAATTTCTATTTCATATATCTAATTATCCCTGTCAGTTGGAAGAACTGACAAAAAGCATTCTTTGTTCTCGCGGTCTGCCTCCCGCATCTCACTCTCAATTAATTCCGGCATACAAATATGACTAATTGTCTTTGCCGCGCTCAAGAGCGCCGTGGATGACTGCTCGCGCCGGAGAGGGATGGGGAGGGCTCGCGTGTGCCGCGTATGATATGCGAGCACAATAGGCATGCATAATTCAGGTGACCACGTTAGCACCTCCGCAGCCCCCGCCACGGGGACGAGGCGGGGGCTCCTTTCACGGCGTGGGGACAATGACTCACTTTGCACCTATTAAAAGAGGAAGCATTATATGTCTGCTGTGGCTCTGAAAATTACCATGAACAAGATTATCAGCATTTAAATAACATAGGGGCAGGGAAGTGACCAGGGTAGGAGCAGGAAATATTGGGGAGTTTTCAAAAGCACAATAAGATCTCTCTGGGAAGGTTAAAGTTGGGGCTTTTGATCTCAGTTTGTTGGTGGTGGTTTGGGAAGATTTGCTTTGTGTCTTTTTTTTTTCCCTTTTTTTTTTTTTTTTTTTTTTTTTTTTTTTTTTTTTTTTTTTTTTTTTTTTTTTTTTTTTTTTTTTTTTTTTTGCCCCTTGGTCTTGATCAGTTTGTCAAATGCTTTTCAATTGTTGCAGCGAAGGCTGCCATCCCCTCCCTTCAAGCCCAGGCTCCTCTCACTTATTTTAACTCCAAGCAACTTCAACTTGGCACTATTTGGGGCAACATCTCAACAAAACGTGAATGTGATTCGACACAACAGTAAGGAAACAACATTTAAGAGGACAAAAGCTTTGTTACTAGAAAACGACTGTCTCCAACCACGGCATTTTTGCAATTATAGTTTAAAGTTAACTCTAATTCAGAAACTGAAAGTTAGAGTTCTGCCCAAATTATGCTGTCCCGATCATCTGCCAAAATAAATCTACAATATTGCGACATTTATGTAACTGTTGCCAGACACATTTAATTGAATGCTTGATCTAAACATATATTTTATTATCATCTGTACTTTTTGTTGCAAAAACATTAAGACATGAAGCATGCTTTGGTCATAGCCGAAAGCTTCCCAATGCAGAGAACGAGCAATGTTCCCTAACAAGGGACATTTTTTGGAGTCCAACCGTATTGTCCAGGCTACTAATCATGGGCCAATATGACATTCTAAAGGGCTTAGTATAAATTACAAAAAAGGGCTTTTGAGCAGTGAAAGAGATTTTTTTTTTTTTGTAAATTGCTTCTCCTGACTTTTTTTAGTGTGGGAACTTTCAAAAGTGTGTGTCCAGAGCTCTTTTATGAGGAAAGCAGCAACTCCAGAGAGATGCCCTTTACTTAGACTTGCTTACCTGTGAGAGGTGGTCAGCGCTGACTCAGCTGACCGCTCTGTCGTTGATTAAAAGCTCCTGAGTTAGAACCTCCCATGCAGCAGAAGGTGTGGACTCACCTCCAACACTCACCCCCCACCCCACCCCACCCCCCCAAGGCTGCTGGGCCCTTGGGCAATGCACTTCCTCCTGTCTGGGTCTGCGGCAGCTCACAGTGGCTTGAGCTCTGAGCACAGGGCCCCACCAGGGAAGGCGGGCAAACACGAATCACACCACATGTGAGGCCACGGGGTCTCCGTGGGTGATCTGGACGAGAGGCCATGTGCCCCAGCTGCCCCCGAGGGGCGACCGGTCGTGTCTGTTCAGGCTCCCATTCTTTGCGTTTCTGACTTCTCGCAAGGAAGATGCGGGTGTGTGCACAGGTGGGCACATGCCTGTGGCTGAAGTCGCCACGGAAGGTGTTTGGAGGTAAAATTGAAGCACATCCCTGAGTTCACGCTGACACTGGAAGGGCACCGGGAGAGAGCAGCGACCAGTCTGAGAGCAGCCAAGCTCAGGCCACGCCCAGCCGTGTCTGTCTCGGTGTCCCTGATGCGTTTCACCAAGGGTCTCAGAGTAGACTCGAGGCGGAATTACTCTCCGTGTCCCCAAAACCACAAGCACCATCACAAATGTCCCTGTGGAGGCATCTACCTCCTCATGCGCAACAAATATCCACGAACTTCGGAGAAACTTTCTCACGTTTCAAGTTATAAACTGCCTGAACAAAACGGTGAGACAATACAGTAAATTAAAGCTCAATCAAGAGAAAATAGGTTGGTTTGTTCTCAAAACATACTTAAAGTTATCAGACTAAGTGGTGAGTTTGAGAGAGAGAATAAAAGTCTAACAAAAAAAATCATCAAAAAAAAAAAATAATAGAAGTGCTTTCCTGGGAGAACTCAGCTCGGAAGAAGAACTGTGAGGGGCGTGAAAGAGAGAGAGGGCCAAAACTTGCCTTACAAATTAGAAACTTCTAGACATTTCAACCCCAAAATAAAAATTTGCCTTTCCTGAAAATGTGTAAATGTCTGGGCTGAGATTGGGGTCCACTCATATGCCGTGGAGAAAAAGAGTGACAAGCCACCCTGGACACCCTTTGCCCACATTCCCCCGGTGATGCCACCGTGCCCGCGGCAGGCCAGCATCGCCTCCAGAAAATCAGCCTTGATGGAATCGTCGGTCCCACGCACTCCCGCGCTCTGCCCGCCTCACTTATGTGCGAACGCTTATCAGACGCGCCGTCCGTGCCCCCACCGCACAGCCGGCAGAAGCTCCAGCCCCCAGACCTCTGAGAAATGCCCCGCGCCCACCGCCAGCCCGCGGCCACAGCCACCTGCCCCCCGCCCCCCAGACTTGTCACTCCTCCGTGCTGTACAAACGGGCTTTCACAGGCTGTGCCTTCTGGGACAGACCGTCTCTGGGGACAGCTCCCTGGAGACGCACGAAGCACCAGCTCCCGCCTCGTGACAGCTGACTCGCGTTAGAGCTCCGGATGTTGTCTCTGTGGGGCCGTCCCCCCTGAAAGGCACGGGGGCCGCTTATGGTGTTTGCGGCTACAGAGAAGGCGGCTGCGGATGAGCACGCGGGTTTCCACGCGAACATGAACTTGCTTTTCCCTGGGTGGGGGCTCGAGGGTGTGGTGTCGGGGGCACAGGGTAGTCACAGGTTTGGTTTTGCGGGAAACCTCGTCTTCGAGCCGCCCCCCGTGCTGGCACGGCTGGGTCGAGTTTCCCGCAGTCAGGCGACATTGGCGTGTTTCTGGTTTTTCCGTCCCCTCAGCCAATCTCTGACTTCTCACTGTGGTATTTAGGCCATTTACGCTTCGGGCAATTATTGGTAGTTAGGGCTGGTCGGCCACTTCATTTGCTTCCTCTTTGCCTCTGTTGTCTCTCATTTCTCTGCTTCCCCCTCTCACTTTCCCTGTGGGCTGCCTGAGCCCTTTGAGGAGGTCATTGTGATTGATCTGTGATGGATTTCAGCATGTCGCCGTAGGTAGCTGTATTTGCTGGCCAGTGTTACATCACGCACACCTCGTTCACCGTGGTTTGCTGATACCAACACCGTACCAGTTTGAACTGAGACTTCAGACCTTACTCCATCTAGACGCTGTAGAGTAACCACTTCCTCTGCATACACTGAGCATCATGTGGTGCTATGGCTTTTGCTTCAATAATAAGTAGGATTTAGGAACTCGTGAGCACCGTGTGGTACATCAGTCTAATTTGCCCGTTCGGACCTTTTCTTCCAGAACGTCCAGGCCGCCAGCTGTAAGCACTTCTATGCTTGGAGGACTCCGCAAGCCCTTCCTTCTCACGGGTTCCAAGCGGCAAATCCGCCCGGCTTTCCTTCATCTGAGACCATCTTGATTTTCCTTCCTTTCTGAAGAATAGTTTCGCTGGACATGGAATTCTGGGTTGACCGTTATTTTCTCCCGGAACTTGGTTATGCCGTGCCACTTCCTTCCAGCTTCCATGGTCCCGGAAAGGACATCTGCTGTCACGCGAATGGCCGTGAGCCCCACCAGCAGCGTCATTTCCATCCGGCTGCCTTCGAGAGATGTTCTTTCTCTTCAGTTTCAAAAGATGAATGATAATGTCTCCATGTAGGTTTCTTTGGCTTTATCCAATTTCAGAATTGTTGAGCTTTTTTGAACCTGTGAGTCTGTCTTTTAACAAATTTGGAAGGTTTTCAGCAGTTCTTTCTTTGAAAACTTGTTCAGCTCTGTTATCTCTTTCTCCCCTTCAGGGCACTCAATGATATAAATGTTATTGTCCCCACAGGTCCTTGAGATTTCTTCGCATTTCACTTTATTTTCTTTCATTTTGGCATGGGTAAATTCCATTCATCTGTCTTCAGGTCCATTGATTCTCTCCTGTCATCTCTGCTCTGACACGGAGCCCGCTCAGCTGGGCATTTGTTTGGTTTGGTTTGGCTTTTTTGTGGGTTGTTTTTTTGTTTTTTTTGAGGGGGGGTGCTTGGTGACTGTAGTTCTGTTTTACTTCCACGTGGTTCTTTTTTGTAACTTCTATTTCTTTGCTGAGATTCCCTCCTTTTGCTTTGTCAGGAGCACTGCGATCCCTTGTGAAAGCGTGTGTGTGAGGGTGTGTGCACCTTGCTCCGCCATGCTGTGCCTGCCATCCTGGGGTGTCTGTCAATGGCCCATTCTCGGGCACTTGGTGAGCGCCCTAGTCCTTGCCACTGTGAGTGACGCGGGCTCCACCCTGGATATACTGACCCTTTGGATCCTGCTAAGGCTTCTTCTCTCAGCCAGCAGTCCCTATGTTGAGCTGAGACAAAGAAACCAGGAGGTGGGCGCATTGAGCCCCCTCCACGCCACGCTCACCCCACCCCAGCCTTGTCGCTAATTAGTGGGGTGCAAGTTCAGTTGCCCCTGGGGTCACTGACACCACGCCCTCAGAAATAGGGCCCCGAGTCCCGCCACCTGCTTTCTTTCAGGTTGGGGGTCTGAGCCCCACCCCAGGGTGGGCCCTGCTGACGCCAGACTGGAGGAGTGGAGCATATTCATGCTGCTGCTCTGGGCCAGAGGCTCAGTTCCCTGCTGAGTTCAACGGACACCGTTTTCTCCTTCACGGGAACTGAAGGAGAGTGGGCGCATGGGGCATGAGAACGGCTTGGGGTCTCGGCTGCCACTGAAAACTGAAAAGCCCAGGGTATAGATTGGCAAACAACATGAAGGGTCACAAGGCCTGAACCCCACACAAACCCCCCAAAACAGACTAAGCAAGAGGCCTAATCTCTCCCCATCCTCTCCATCACAGAAGGAGAGGACCCTGTCCAGGCTGCTGCGTTTGGGGCAGCACTCCCAGGCCGAGTGTGAGTGAAAGTCCAGGAGTCGGGGCCGGAAGTCAGGGCAGGAGCAGGCCCCATGTTTGGCACTCAGATTTGAACAGGTAAAGGACAATTTAGAGGAGGAAGAGTTCAGAGCAACTGCCCGCAGCACCATCATCACGTGTCCAGCCTGCCCTGGGGGTGGGATGCTGTTTCCTGCTTGTCCTCGTGAGTCAGGGGACAGCAGAGAATGATGACAAAACCTGCTGCCCCAGAGCCGCCTGCCCAGGCAGAACCCGACACTCCGTAACCGCGGCGATGGCAGCAGCTCCCACTCACGGGTCCTCACTGTGTCTCAGGTGGGTGTCCAAGTGCCTTAACGAATTTTCTCCCACTATTTAATAAAATGCTCTTATTCTCATCTTACAGGCAAGGAAACTAAGGGAAATGCTAGGCTTTGGCCCGGGGTCATGCAGAGGTCATTGACAAATAGGAACTTGCATCCAAAGAGGTTGCTGTCCCTGCCTGCATTCTGACACACGCACATGCATGCACACACATGCACACACACGTGCACATATGTGCTGGTTCAATTTAAAAAGGCGAGGACACCAGAGAATCACCCATCACCAAGGGCGGGCAGGATTGAAAACCGACTGGAACCCGGGCACTTGGTGTAGACACCCCTTCCTGGCTGTGCCCCCAACCGCAATGGCATTGCTGTCCAAGGTCCTGGAGAATTACTGTGACATGGGCCTCGCCGTTTCCCCTAATCCGGGATCCTGAGGGACCCTGTCCTTCCTGCCCCCAGGAGCGCAGGCCTGGGTGACAGAGGATACCCTGCTGAAAGGGCGGCGGGGACCAGCAAGCGAGCCCCCTGGCGGGCACAGCCGTACGTGAAGGGAGAGAGACAGGGTTTGTGTACAAACCACCACGTGTCACACTGGTTTCTGGAACAATCACCAAGAGTGTGCCTTTGCTTTTCAGTTGTGCTCTTTTAGGAAAAGATAATTCACACGACATTTAGAGAGCTGCGTTTGCATGCGTTTCCTAGCTTTTCTCATTCGGTCCTCGGCTCCATGTACTGCTCTCGGTGCCGCCTCACCCTGGTAAATAAAGGCCCAAGTAACTGCCTGCTGGGTTCGTTGAAATGGCTGACGGTGGTGCCCTTGCCCGCACTCTTCCATCACTGACAAGGTGAACCTTCCTTGTCCGTGTCCTTGAAGCTCACATGGACCTTCCCTTCCAGGCGGCTCACCTGGCAAATCCCGAGGTAAGGGGAGCCTCCCCAGGCGGCCAGGGCACCGGAGCCCAGGCAGATGCACAGATAAAACTGTCAGCAGGGAAACACAAAGAGAAATATTGCTACTTCCTACAACGCACATTCTTCCTGGGAGCTCCCGGCCCAGTTGCCATGGCGCGGCCATGAGGCTGAGCAGCTCCCCTGCCTGCCGTGTGCTGGCGCAACAATGTGACCAGCGTCCGCCGACAGTTGGTCGGGTTTTGTCCATGTGAGTGGAATAAAACTTTCTCACCAGCTAAACCCACAAATTATCTAAAAGCCATAAATAATCGGTAACTGGGCTCGTTTGCACCTGCCTGCTTTATTTGATCAAGGCGGAGGAACGCAGGGCTCCCGAGGGCTGGCGGCTGCTCCTGGCCACTGCGACCCACTGGGTCGTCGGTGCATAGTGGCCGTTTTGGGGAGAGAGGGGTTGTTTCTGTTTCTGAAGGGCAAAGTAATTCTTCTCCGAGCGTCATTGTAAATGGAAACATTCTAACAAATACCTTTTGCTCAGGGCATAGGAGACCAGAGACTGCAGAAATGAGAGGCACGCACATAGAGAGAGGATCTGGAGACTGGGGGCCAGAGGGGCGAATTTCACCTGCAGATCCTTAGAAACGAAGAGAAAACGCTGGAATTTCTCCCTCTCCTTCCACGAAGGAGGGGCCAGCACCCAGGAGGGAGTGAGGTCGTCAGACCGGGAGCTTATCGGCACTTCCTTTCAGAAAATAATCTGCCCTGTTTAGAAATACCATTATGTCGTCTTCAGGAGGAAGTTTTTCTGAAAAACACTGATCTGAAATGTGCATATCTTCAAAGTACGGGATTGGACTTACATTTACGCAATGGGTATTCAGATGTGCTTGTTTTCATCTCTGTATTCTGAAACAATGTTTTTAACTTAAAATAGGTGCCCTTTATGGTCCAATGACCGTGAGTGTCTTCTGGTGGTCTCAGCGCATCAAAGCTCCTACAAGGGGTGACAAGCATAGGGAGCCCTTTCTGGACACGGCACGGGGTGATAAGGGTCTAACGCACAGTCCTGCTGACCCATGTCTCCAGCTAACAAGTGTGTTCGCCACGGCAGGCCGCCAGCCGTCATTTCGCGTCCCAGCAAAAGAGCAGGAGGAGACGGTGTTTAAGCTGCTTCTCAGTTCAGCTAAAATGGGAGAATCAGACACAGACGATGGGGCGCTGGCGGAACCTGTACGTGTGGTGGTTTGCCACGCGCCCAGGAGGGAGGCAAGGGCCAAAGATGGACTCACAGCCCGAAGTATTTGAAGGAGTAAAAGGAAAGATCGGAAGATGAGGACTGTTCACGCTGCCATGTGCTCGTCATTGTCCTGTTCTCCCTTCTTCCACCGGACTGTGATCCCCTCCTGTCCCTTCTAACCCTCCATGTCATTGCTACCGGCTCACTGTCGGAGACGTTAATGAAAAATCCTGACTTCACAGCCCTGGCTGGTGTGGCTCAGTGGATTGAGCACGGGCCTGTGAACCAAAGGGTCACCAGTTCAATTCCCAGTCAGGGCACATGCCTGGGTTGCGGGCCAGGTCATCAATGGGAGCCAGGTGAGAGGCAACCACACCTGATGTTTCTCTCCTTCTTTCCCCCTCCCTTCCCTTCTCTGAAAATAAATAAAGTCTTTAAAAAAGAAAAAAGAAAAATCCCAGCTTTGAGTTGAGACCCTGTACGGCCCACGTCTGTGCAGAGAACATGCCCCCAGTGCCCTGCCAGCACTCTGCAGGTGCGGAGTGTGGGCTGACGGAAACACCGCCTGTCGCCCGGTTGGCTTGGACCCTGGTCTGACTTGGGCGAGTGCCTTCCCAGGCACGGGGCGGGGGGGGGCACGATACACTGAAACTGACCCACTAGTTGAAGCAAAGGGAGCCCCGGGAAGGAGCGCCAAGTGCGTCCTTCCAGAAGACCACGGAAAGCATCCCGCCACCTTGTGTGAACCACGGTCAGCGAGGGAAAAATTGAGACTTGCTACTGGGCGCAAGCAGGTGCTCAGTGTTGGCTCTGCTTTCCTCGCAGAGTTCATCCACAGAGGAAAAGCGCCGGTTTCACTGGTCAGCCAGCTCTTCGCGCCACCTCCATCTGCGCTAACGCAGAGAAGCCCGACAGGGCGCGCTGCCGCCAAGTGGCCAGCACGGGGGGGCATGCAGCTCCCAGCACTTCCATTGCATTGGACCAGCTTTCGCAACAATAACAAGGACACTGGTCCTTGCCTTTCCACAATCACCTTGGCCCTGCCCCTCATGGGCAGGAGGGGCGGGGAGAGGGCTGGCCCTGCTGGCAGCTGGGCCACAGGTTCTCACCAAGTGTCCTTGCGGGTTAGGAGAGCATTTATCACTCTCGCTTGCAAACGGAGGAACTGGGCGTCCAGACGGTTAACAAGTGGAAATAAGAAGTGAAAACCGAATGTTTGAACCCGGCTCACGGTTCCTCGGGCTCGCTGTGTCCCCACGGTGGCCCTGGGCCTGCGGCCGTCCAAGATCAGACCCCACCGCATCAGCGTCAGCAGCTCTGCCCATCGGGTCCTCCTTGCAGGCCTTCAGGTGCACACGGCACCTCGCTGCCTTCGGTCAGCCCCGCGGGCGGCTCACCCAGCACTGGCACATTCGGGAGGTGAGCAGAGGCCCTGCTCCAGGCAGTCACCTGCCGGGGAGGAGCCGGCACACACCTCCCTGATCGGGGCTTCCAACCGTGTGAGCCGGAGTCAGTTTGCGAAGGCCGCTGCCACACACTGGTCCCCACGGGGTGGCTCGGACACCGCACCGGGCCCTCCTCCGCCCTCTGGCACTGGCTGCAGTCCTCGGCCGCCGGCTGGTGGACGCCCCACCCCGGCCTGAGCGTCCCTTCCGTGTGCACATGGGCTACTGTGTCCAGAGCTCTCTTTTCTCTAAGGACAGTCACACTGAACAAGGGACCAGCTTCATGGCCTCACTGTCACGTGATTATCCACAGACCCCTGTTTCCAAATGAGGTCAGGTCCCCAGGTGCCAGGGGCAGGACTCAAAGCAGGAGGCATGTCAGAGACACCTCGGGCAAGGGGCACCACAGGTGCACAGGTGGGGGTGGGAAGGGCCCCAGCCCCCGGCGGGCTCCCTTGCCCCTGCTCAGGTCAGAGCCCTCAGGAGGCGCTGTGGGGTGGCCCCGGAGCTCGCTCACTCCGTACACCGTGGCCTTCGGGACCGGACACTCTGGCTGGGGCAGGACGCCCAGCAGGAATGCAGTAAACCGGACCCTCACGTCCCACGCTTTGAGCAGGACACAAGGTGGGCCCCAGAGCCCGAAGTCAGCCCGTTGCCTCTCCACTGCCTTCTCTGTCACGTTCCGGCGTGAGAGGTGACGAGCGCCTGTGAGAAGGGAAGCAGGGGCCCCTTCCTGAAGCTCTGTTCTGTGTTCACTGCTTCGCCCCCGCTCCCCTCCCCAGTCTGGATTCCACACCAGCCCGTTCATTCATCAGGAGGGTCGATGCAACTTGATGAATTCCGGCCACGACAGTGACAGCAGTAGGAGGGACGTCTGCCCGTGTGGCTCAGGGCACCAGTCAGCCCATGGCAGAGTCCAGCACACCCCGCAAGCTGCTCCCCTGCGGGCCCAGGGCACAAACAGAACCCCTGGCTCCCCCACGGGACTTGGAGTGGAAGGGAGAAGAGGAAGCGGCCCCCGAGGGAGCACTGGGACTGGGACCCTCGAATGCAGCCCGGAAACATCCCCAGCAGAGCCCTCGACAAAGAAACCCAGGTCCCTGGAGGGCCGGCCATTAGACCCCGAGCCCCGCGTCTCGGCCCACTTCCTGGGCCAGCGGGCCAGGAAGACTTCCGTCCACTACAGGAGACCATTCAGTGTCAGCATCTCACTGTCCCCCGGGAGAGAGCCGCCAGAGAATGGATGCTTTACATTTTATGCATAACTAGTTCTGAGGCCAGGGCTGTAAAAGTTTTCTATCAACATGGAAGCACTAAGACACGTTTTTTTTTTTTTTAACTTGATAAATATACATCACTCCTTCACAATGGGGCTCTTGTGTTGCTAATGGGCGCCGTTAATGGAGAGTTATATTTCCAGGATTATATCTTTATTCAGTTGCAAATGATTTTTGGGGGGGAGTTTTAATACTCGGCCCCCGTCGATGAATAATAGTACCGTCTGAATGCCGCGGACACCTGGCGCAGAGAGGGCAGCGGGGCTCCCGGGCGACCTGGCAGCCGTGCCAGCGCTGCATTTTCCCAGCCTTCCTCCCGCTCCATTCAGCATCTGATTTCATTCTCCCTCCGCAGAGCGCTAGACACTTGTAACTTTATTCTCCCTCGGCAAGAACTTGCTCTCTTGTAAGGGAAAAATCCTGGAGAAAAAAAAAATTCCTCTTATCAATCTCTTCTTATATGGAGTCTAGTAATGTGAAGGCTGGCTAAAGTTTCAGGAAAAACCTTCCAATTAAATACTGTAAAAAGATAAAATAACAGTGGCCTTGCTGCTGCCCAGTGGCTTTATTGGGGCTCTTTTGTTGATTTATTGTGCGTTAGCCACTGAGCCGTGCAAAGAACATTACGTCTCAGAGAGGGCCATTCGTATGCGGCCCGCATCCACTCCAAAAACAATCGGGCCTGTATTGCGTTTTGCAAATTTATACCAGGATGTTGGTTTTGAGTGTTTCCCTGAAAAGTTTCTCAAGTAAGTGTCTGCTTTCATGGGCCAGAGTGATTGAGAGACACAAACAAACCTTTGTTTCAAAACTCACAGATGTATGGCCGGGCCGAGCTTTGTTTTCTCTTTAAGAAGCGTTCTCAGATCTTTGTTTTGAGCACAACACGGGATTGTACAAAAAAAAAAAAAAAAAAAAAAAAAAATCGGCTTGAGGATGAATGTCTTGTATAATCTTCAGCTTTTCCAGATTTTCCCAGGGTTAATTTTTCTGCTCCCAACTTTTCCTGTGGGGTAGGTTTTGCAGGGTTTGGTTTGTTCTTTTTCTTTCTTTCTTTTTTTTTTTTTTTTGCTTGTTTATTTGTTTGTTTTGTTTTTTAAATTCTGGAACACAGGGAAAAGGAATTCTGGCTACTTCAGCTTTTCATGGCTTCAGGAAACCTCATTTCAAAGCTCTTTGGGGGTGTGCAGGCTCAATAAATACACTTTTGTTCGCCGGTGATGTGCCCCCAGCTCTCCCGGGGGCGCTGCGTGGTTCCGGGATGCCCGTGGGCACTGGAGCCGGGGGCAGCACCTGGGTCGTCTGGGAGGAGTGACCGAGTGGCAAAATATTTATCCTCCGAGCCAGGCATCTGTGGGGGTGTGAAAACAACACCCGTCCAGGAGAACAGATGAGATGCTCCATGTGGTCGCTTGTTCAAACAGAAATACTTGAGCGGAAGTGGAGGTCAAGGGAGACCCACGTGGGGGCAAAACCACAGAGCCACAGGCTGACCTGTCCAAGGTCGTCCAGGAAGACCCCAGGGCTCCTGCCTCCAGGGTCGCCCTGGCCCGGGGCAGCGGAGTCTGCCGGCCGGAGTTAGTGCAGAGGACGCCACGCCTGTGGGTCGAGGCGTGCGCCTCGTCCAAGTGCACCTGCAGACCCTCTGACCGGTCGTGTCCGCGGGACAAGGCTGAGCAGGGACAGAGGGGCTTCCCTGCCCGGGGTGGTGTGGGAGCCTGGTCTCTCTCACAGTGTCCTCTCCCTCCCTCCCATGAAATTTGGTTGCAAAGCCACCCACTGTACCATGGAGGCCGTGTGGCGGCGGCCGGGGGGCGGGGGCAGGGACGCAGATGGACACAGGGGGCCAGGAGGCTGAGCTCACACTGCCTGTCGTGACGGTTATTTCGGTGACAACTTGCAGAGTGCTCATCACGTTCTTCCCACACTATGTCATCGTTTTCATGTCACCGAACTCCCACAGCAACCCGCATGGCGGCGGTTATCCATCTCCTCTGAGAGGCGAGCAAGTGGGGGCCCGAGGGAACGAATGACTGGCCCGAGGTCGCCCAGCTGGGGCCTGGCAGGGTCAGGTGTCAAGCTGAGGTCGTTCTGAGGGCAAATCCTGAGTCCAGACCCAGGGTCCTCAGAGCCTCCCAGGCCTGAGGCGGGTGGGGACGAGGGGGTGTCCTCGGTCTGAGGACGTCAGAGTGCTGGTTGTCACCTGTGCAGCCTCGTTTCATCCCTTTTCTCCCCTGGACTGTGGTACGCGGTTCCTCGCTCCCATCCGGCTCCGTGGCCTGGGCTCTGCCCGAGGACCCTGCCTGAGGTGGGCGGAGCCAAAGTTTCTGCCGGGAAGACGTCCTGCTGCTGTTTTTCCGAACTTACCTCCATGGGCGAGCAGATGGAAATGCCCTGCCCGCAGCGTGCACAGAGGCACCGCCCCATCCTGGTGTGTTACCCGGGACATGGCTTTCAATCCAGAAAGTGGAGCGCCGGGTGAGCTTCTCGGGAGAGGACACAGAAGCAGGCAGGAGGGCGGGCCGCCGGGCACGCGCAGGTGGTCTGAGAACACGGACTCCTGGCCCGGGTCAGCGGAGGGTCTGCTCTTCGGGTGCTATTCACCCCCGTCTGTAGGTCTCACCGTAAACAAAGGGGCAGCTTCCACCGCAAATCCACCAACTGCCTCCGACCAACTCAGCAAGTCCGGAAACGCGTCTGAAATTGGGACTAAAACTTCAGAAGCGTCAGGGTTTCCAGGAAACACTGGCACCGTTAAAGGCAGGCCCCCACCTACAGGGCTGGCTCAGAGTCCCTTCCCAGGCATCACGCATGGGTCTGCGCACACCTGCACACATGCACATGTGTACATGCCCACACTCGGGTACATGCATATACACAGTTACATGCATGCACGTGCACCTGTGCACGCACAGAGACCACCTGCACTGAAGCAGCTTTCCCTAAGGAGACAAGGTGGCCTGGGACCTCATCCACGTGCCTGAGTGTCCACGTGTGGCGCTGACGTGGCCACGGGGCTGCCGACGCCCAGCGGTCAGCAGTGGCCACCATGCAGCTGGGCGGCCCCCCTGTTTCGGCGGTGCCGCATGGGGCCCGAGGCTGTGCGGCGGGGGTGCTGCAAGCTCGGGGGTGAGAGCCTGTGATGTCACAGGTCCCCGAACCCGCCGGGGTGATAGACGGCCAGCAGGAGCCGCACAGAGCAGTGCTGCTTCTCCAAATGGACGGCATGGCGTGAGGCTGTCAGTTTCCTGTGTTGAATTACCGGCTTCTGTCCTGATGTCTGTATTTTAGCCAGTGGGAGTCCTGGAAAATTATTTTTGTTCAGGTGGCATCTGTGATAAGGAGCCCTTCGGTGAATGTTCTCCACCTGAGAGGTGTGCTGAGCCCACTCACGGGGACAGAATGCCACCCTGGAGACTCGCAGCACGGAGAGGCCCCTCAACCACCGTCCCCAGGGCTCCTGGCTGCAGCGGGTGGTCCCTGCCACCGTGGGTGCTGGCCAGCCGCTGGCCACTCGTCCACTGAGGACAGGCCAGAAGGAACGGTCTTCTGTCCCGAGAGTCGCCGCTGTGGGGCGCCGGAGGGCTCCTTCCAGTGACCGCACTCTCCAGAACTCCAGCAGGTGGCCGGCCCCTCGTCGGGGCAGTCATCCTGTGACAGCGCGAGCAGTCGGCACTGGCGATGACCCCGTCCCCTCGCAGGAAGGCGGCTGGATTAGGATACACGTCACACAATCATAGTTTCCCTCGGAATCACCAGAAACTGAGCTTGTTTGACTTAAAATCCCTAAGTCTTCCCAGCTGAGAACCTCCTGTCCGTACTGGTGCTGCCCCCACGAGCTGTCCGCTGGCTCGTCAGGTGGCCTCCAGGCATGAGGGGCACATCGCAGGCGTCCCTGTGGCTCCGGCGACAGTCAGCCTCCCGACTCCCCGTCTCCACTCCGGCCCCGTCGCCAGCAAGGCCCGGGCTGTGGTCTTGGTCTATTTCCCTTTTGTAAATTATGATAAAACATACACAATCTTAAACTTGCCATTTTAACCATTCAGGGCACAGCTTGGTGGCATCAGGCACTTTCACATTGCTGTGTGGCCGTCACCAACGTCCACCAGGGGCTTTCTGTCCTCCCATGCTGACACTGTGTCCCCATAAACACGAGTCCCTGACCCCCCACAACCCTGGGTCCCGCCATCTATGTCCCGAGTCTATGGACCTGACTCCCCCAGGGACCTCCTGTGAGTGGGTCACTCAGCACCTGTCCTCCTGCGCCCGGCTTCCTTCATGCGGCATCACCACGTCTGTCACGTCACGGTGAGTCCAGAATCTCCTTCCTCTTCAAGGCTGAAGGATGCTCTGCCACGTGCGCTCTGCGTTTTTGCGCCGGCCACATTCTGTGCACCCGCTCGTCTGGGATTTATCTCGGCTGCATAGATAAGCATTCTTCTTTGCAATGTTATCGGTCAAGTTCTTCAAGCCACCTCAGAGATTCGAGCCCGTTTTCTAGATCCCACGGAGGACAAGGGAACCGCAGGAGGGCCTGGGGCAGTGCGGGGGGCCGGGGAGAAGTCTCCTTCCTGGGGTTGCAGGGCCTGGAACCGGGGGCGGCTGGGGAGGGGGGAGAGCCGCCTTGCTCTAGCCGTCTCCGTGGGCAGAAGCGACACTCCTCGGGCACCGGGACCTGGCCCTTTCATAGGTTTCCTATGAAGGAGTCAAATAAGCTGGATGCTGCCCAGGCCCAGGGACACGTGGACACACACAGACACCGGCCAGCAGACGGCCGACCAGCCCCCTGCGAACAGCCCCCCTTCCAGTCCAAGTCCACAAAGCAGCCCACGACTCCTTCCACGGTGTCTGACCTGTGGCGTCTCTGGGCCGCACGTGAAGATGAAGAGTTGTCTTGGGCCGCACATTAAAAACACAAACACTAACAAACTCTGATGAGCAAAAACAGGCTTTAAGTAAATTTACGACTTTGTGCTGAGTCATGTCCCTAGCCAGCCTGGGCTGCACACAGCCCATGGACCCCACAGGGTTTGCCGGCGGCAGGCGGGCCGTCCCACCGCCCCCACGAGGGCTCCGCCTGCCCCGGGACCCAGCTCCCGTCTCTCCCTCCCGGCGCAGGCGCCCCTAATAAAAGTCCTCCTGTGGAGAAACCGTGAACGCAGGCAGGTGCCCGTGTCCAGGAACCAAGAACAGGCGGTCACTCGAGTCTCCACGGTGCTTCCTTCCTGACACTTTCATCAGCCAGAGTGATGCGGACAATCCGCCCGGACCGGGTGCTGGTGGGAGGGGCAGGACCACACCACCCACAGGTCCCCATCCCCCAGACACACCCTGTTTAAGCGTCACCTTCCAAGAAGGGGCTGGAGGGTCTGCACCCCAGGGCGTGGAGCCTCGGAGCCACACGAAAGGGACCCCCAAGGGCGCCGAGCCCAAGGCCTGTCTGACGGGTGATGGGCGGACACGCTGAGCTCTCCCAGCGCCCAAGCCAGCGTGTTGGTGGGCGTCCCGCGTGCACAGAGTGAGGAGACCCAGCTGCCGCGCTCCCTGCTCCCAGACTCCACCCACAGTTCATACGCAGACAACGATCATCTGGGTTGCTCAGCATCGCGGTCAGAGGCCCTGCCAGGCCCTCTGCATCCATGCAAGACCGGCTGTGCCGACGACTTCCAACCAGAGACTCAGGCCCGGGCCGGGTGGGCGGTACACCCTCAGGCCGAGGGTGATCTGGCCTGAGGTCCGAGTGGGAGACCCATTCAAACTGAACGGGAAAGCACATCCCTCCTGCTGGAAAAACAGGGAAGCGGACGCAGTGCCTCTTCGCCAGCCTCTCCGCCAGCAAGCCCTCCTCCCACACGCAGCGCCATCTGCGGGACTCCAGGCACTGCGGCGGGACGCAGACAGTCTCGGAGCTCCTGTCCCTGTGCGCTGTCACTGACCCTCCACTGAGTGGCATGACTGCACCGCACGTCCGACACCCTGACTGTGGGTGCAGTCAGCTTCCGAGGGACCACGTTAGCGGCACCGACGTCGGCCATGTCGTCTGTCGGGCTCGGCCACTGCCTCACTCGACGCCGTGGGAATAACTGGAGGGCCTCGGCCCCAACAATGCGGGAACCCGGCACCTGAGGTGAGAGCGCAGAGAGATGTGTCTCATCCCAACCCCCTACCGCCTTTTTGAACCTGGGTTCGAGCCTTTCTCCAGGCTACGCTAAGAGAGCAGAGGCAATGCGGCTCTCTCCTTGGACTGCTGGATGGGGTGAAGCATGCAAGGGTTCCCTGGGAAGGAGACCGAGGGGACCCAGGACGCATGCCGGGACCAGCCCGGGGCCGCAGGGAGCTTCTACCTCATGGCGTTTGCTCTACACAGAGAACCCAAAGGCCTCCGCACAGCGGCACCATTTTGTGGTCTTTGTTGAAACCATGCTAGCCGGATGGTGGGACTCCCCGCTTTTCCCACCGTGGCTGCACATTCCCAGGCAGGGGGGCCTCCGCTCCCAAGCTCCGAGTCTGCAGCCGGAGTCATCTCGGCCACTCTTGGTGCAGAGAGGACCAACCCTCTCGGTGATGGTCAGCCTCGCCTTTCAAATGGAAACATCCGCAGCGGGCCCTGTGCCCACCAGGCCCACCCCGCAGGGCCCAAGACAAGCTGTGGTCACAGTGCTGACCAGGCGCTGGCCCGAAGTCCGATGCTCTGTGAGCGTTTCGTCCGGGCCCTACAAAACCCCAGGAGGAACCCATGCTGCTGACCCTCAGTTTCCATACGCACAGCGCTGGGACTTGGCCGCGCAGGACTGCAGCAGGGCGGGGCAGCATTAGTGACAGGGGCCCGGGTGAACCTGGCCCCAAAGCCGGCCCAGGTGTGACCCCGGGCCACACCCGCCGTGGCCAACGTGGCCGTTCTGCAGGGCCAGCCCCGCCTCTGCCAGCCCAGCCTTTCCCGGGACCTGCCTGGCGCCCAGCGCTCCTCGGGCCCCGAGAACCGAGGACCCCGCCACCTCAGGAGCTCCTGCCAGGAATATTCTTCAGAATGAAGCTTTTCCAGCACACCCTGGAAGTTTTGAAAACATTTTTTAAAATGTTAAAAAGCCCAGCTTGCTGAGAGCACTTTTGTGAGCACCCCGTCCAAGCGGAGTGCAGATAGAGTTTAAAAGCTCCAGTTCTGGGCGTTTTACACACGGCTTTTTGTTGTTGTTGATGTGTTGCCTTTTCATTGTGGGGCAATTCTTAAGCACGCGATTCCCTCCGCGGGGTTTTTCTAAATCTTGGTCCCTGGAGCTGCCAGAAATTAAAACAAAAAGACCGTGTGACTCTGTTGTTCTTACTGCTGGGGGTTAAGAAGGAAACTGTTGTTAACTGCAATTACACCGAATAACTCCCTCGGCCTGGGTTTTCCACTCAGTTCTAATTATTAATAATTACCCTGAAGTTTCAGAGCTGGGTGTAAAAAGGAAATATTCTTGCTCCTACCCTGCCTCCGTAGCCCCAGGGAACCTCGCTGAGAAGGAGGGAGGGAGGTAGCCATTCGGCACTTCATTTTATGAAATAAATATATTTGTGATTACCGCACCAACTGTACCTTATCTTTACCGAGCCAGAAGGCTTAACAGGACCCCAGCAGCAAACCTTTTGATACGGCAAATGCTCTTTGTAAATCAGCACCCTTTAATTTATCTGGAAGTTTTTAAACATATTTTTGTGCATTGGGTTTTCATAAGTGGAACAACTCGGTAATTCAACAAGAATATAATTTCATCCATTGTACGGTTCTGCTTCGGAAATTGGGCTTCACGCGGAGACGTGCAGGAAAGACAGCCGCTTTCACACACCCCTCGTGAGTGGGGCCCTAGAAGCTCATCGCCAGGAGGCATTGGGCACGGAGGCCCCTGGAGACCACCCTCTTGGGTGGGGGCAGAAGCCGCCCACACAGGGTGGGGTGTCGGGAGCCCTGCGGACAGGCTGTGTCCCGGGAAACACCCCGGGCCTGGGAGGCCAGCGTCCCGCTGTTGCCACCCGCCTCCCGACGCCCCGCCCCTCCCAGCGCCCGGTGGCCATGCCCCCTGTATCATCTCATTCCAGACCTGGATCCCATACAAAGTATTTAAAAAGATAGAAGATAGAATGAACTCAAAATATTTGAAGTTCTTAAAATTGCTTTTCCAAAGGGAAAATAGACAGGTTTGTTGTACTGATGGAATATCGCAGACTTTTGGCTTTTTGCTTCTCTGTCGTTTCTCTTCCTCCTCCTCCTCCTCCTCCTCCTCTGGAGGCGAGTGAGTGAGACTGGCAGCAGAGGTAGAAAGCCGAGGTGTCACCATCGGCGGCACCAGAAAAGAAGCTGTCAAGGGGTTGCGTGTTGCTGGGACAGGGACAGGCGTGCCGAAGAGCACCCTGTTCTGAGCTCCCTCCCCGTGGGGGACACGTGAAGATCTGACCCTGGGGGGGGCGCGGCAGGGCCCCCTCTGTGCTGGTTCTGGGACTGGCAGTGAGACTCGGTCCTGCCTCTGATGGGCAGAGAGGGGATTTATAAAATTGGTGGGCTCCTTCTGCAGCCAGCCCGCGGGAAAGGAGAGTGGCCAGGACTCCCTGCCCCTCCCTCCCAGCGCGGCCACACTGCGTGCCAGCGGCTCACCATCCTCCCAGTGTCGCTCTCTGCGAGGCCGGCCTGGAGCGACACACCCAGACGCAGGCTGGCGCACGCGGCCGGCCTCATTTGT
>PVJI01024041.1:0-22537 GCA_004026765.1 Micronycteris hirsuta
TCAGTGCTAAAAGAAAAGTAGTTGGATTCTAGCTACATCTTGAAGGTAGAATTGACAAAATTTGCAGTAGATTTCATGTGAGGTGCAGAAAACAAGAGAGAAATGTCAAGGATAACTCCATAATTTAGAACAACAGCAGTGAAGTTAGAGTGTTAACTAAGAGAAAGACTAAACGTAGCAGTGAAATTTGACTGAATATTAAATATACTAGTAAGCAAGTCCTGGGACTTCTTAGCAGAAAGAGTGTTCAGATGCTGAGAGCCTGCTTCTCTATGTCCTAAGGGTGGAGGGACGTGCAAATCTTCTAATTGTACGAGCAGAGACACCACATCAGTATCACCTGTGCTCTAGAGAAAAAAAAAGTCCATATTCCAAGGCGTATTAAGTTGTTCTGTGATCAGTTGTTATTTCTAGGATCTAAGGTAGTGTTTCTACTTTGAAAAGTCAAATGAAATATAAATAATTGACGTAATCACTATTTTGTTAACTTGAACCATTTCAGGTAACAACTATAAAATTACATCTCTAAGTAGATACACTTAAATGATACCTTGAGGATTTGAATACCAGGAAACAAAATAGCTCGTTCTTTTAAAAGCTCATACAATGGAAATGAGAAAAATAAAAGGATCTATCATAATAATCCCAGTTCTACCACTAATTACCAGTGTGACTTGAGATAAGTTATTTAATTTCTGTCCCTTCATTTCCTTTCTTCAGAGTTCTTAAAATTAACTGAAATTGTAAATATACTGTTATATATAATATAGATTATAAAATTATATAATAACACCTCATTGACAATAATTATGTAGTAAATGTTCAAAATTGTACTTTAATGTGTTGGATATTAGTGTTTTAAAGCAAATAGTGTTACATTTTTTCTAGCACTATTTCCCCATAGGAAATTAATGTGACTCCATCAAAACAATTGTTTCTTAGAAAGGATCGGACTTATCTTCAACTTTTCTAAAAGCTAAGAAACTGGACATGTGAGGACTATTACTCAAGATTGTTGCAGGAGGTCATCAAGAGGCTGCGACCCCAGCTTGACCTGAGAACAGGCCCCAGGCAATCAGGGCCCCTCAGCCCTCCCCCGTCCTTTGTACCTTCCACCCGCCTTGCCCACGGCTGGAGCCAGTTTAAGGCCACAGCCTGGAGAGAGCAGTGTGCTATTGAGGCCACCTGGATGGTTCATGTGTCAGAAGCCAGTTAAGGCCACTATACAAACTCTTTAGATGGTGGGGACGGGTGTTGGGAGGTACTGCTCTTTGGACGGATGAGACAAGCTTTAGACGTAAGTCCCCCTGTTTGTTACATGGCCATCTCCCAACCTGGAGTGGCCTGTGAATTCTTTAATCCATCCTTGGCCTCCTCGTATGGGGGGGCTAGTTTCATTTTTCACCCTGGGAACTGCTGAGGTGGCAAACCAACAAAGATCACGTAACGGGTTGGTGGCAGTTTCTGTCCTTTCACGGAGGCCCCGTTTTGCACAAAATGTTATGCGGGTAGGGCTGTGCCATCCTGAGGCTGTTCTCCAAGTTCTAAATCTCCGTGACCATTACGGCCAACATTGTAAATGCGCAAGTGAATGGACAGAACGATGAATTCAAGAGAGGTGGTTTTCGGAAACCTTTGTGTCTATGCCTTTTTCTGGATTTACTTGCACTGTTTGACAGAATTCATTACCCTTTGCTAATCAAACACTTCACAGTATGTCGGAGTAGCAAAAAAGGAAAGTTTCACCCTCCTAGAAAACATACTTGCCTATAATCAGAAACTTTTGATGCTTTAACTCAGAAAAATAAGTAATACTGGGGTCGGGGAGGGAGGGCAGTAGGGACATATTTTTAGGTAAGAGAATGGCTTTTAGTCTCTCAGATCACCCCATCCCGACAGTTTCCTACCTGATTCTATGCACAGACAGTCTATTTTCTTCCCTCACATCCGCTCTCAGCTGCAGCCAGGCAAATCTGTTTAAAATGCTATATGCTCCTTGCTCGTTTCTCTTGTACTTCTGACTAGTCGCAGTCTGGCTATCCCTTTCCCACATTTGCTTGTCCTTCCCCCTCCGCTTAGATGTGGCTTCAAATTCTTCTACCGAATAATTTCAGTTAGCTAGATACATGTGTTAGATGCCTGCTTGTCAAGCCTGATGGAGTAAACACCATTTCCCAATATATAAACAAGGAATAAATAGGACCCTGGCTCATGCTTTTGGAGGGTTACATTTAAAGTCTTAGATTAATGGGATTTCATATAATAAAAAAAATGACATTGTCACTCCAAGAGTCAGTTGGGTATTATGGGGAGTGTACCAGAATTAGCATCAGGTGGGGTAAATTCAAATCCTTGTCTCCCCACTCATTATCTGTGTGACTTTGGTCAATATATTGAATATTTCTGAGCTATATTTTCCTAACCCATAAGGTGGAATTCTTGATACTTTTCAATTGTTGTAGTAAAGGAGCCAAGCACAAAAAATAACCACGTAATCAATAAAGGAGTTTGTATCAAGTATGATTCTTTATCCCCTTAACAAATTTTTTGACCTACTAAATGCAGTGTTCAGCCCCTTTAGCAGGCAGTGAAGAGTGTAAGACAGAATATATGAATACATGTATAGTAAGACAGAATGTATATATGTAAGTATGTGAATAAGATGATATGTTGTAATATATGTAAGACAATGCAATGTATATATGTATTATATGTATATGTACATATATGGATATACCCATATACAAGCACAAATATAAAAACATGTGAGACTTCAAAAATCTAAGAAACCTTTCATTTCTATTTTAAATAGAAGCTTGACAAATGCGACCTGCAACATTTAAAATGAACCTTGAGGAATGAAAGGGTAATTGGAGGCATAGGAACTGCGTAAGCAAATGCAGAGGGCGTTAAACCGTATCTTTCCTGAGCCATTGTCATTCAGCTCGGTTACACCAGGTTGCACACACATAAAACACTAGTGTTGGCTTTTTCTCAGTGTGTTAATCTATAGGATTTACATCTAGAAAACCTTCATTCAGGTAGACAAACAATAGGAGAATGGTCAGATTACTGCAAATTGCGGTGGGCTTATATGAGATTCTCTAGAGCAAATCCTTCTGGCTCTAATCATTATAGTCCAATTATTGTACTTACAGAATGTTAAAAAACTGAAGTATTTTTATTTTTTCTCAAATTATATGATGTGCCAAGAGCTATCAAAATTTACATTGTTTTTCTAGCATGGTATTGGAAGTGGGAATTGTGTTTGTAATCTGAATTGCAGTTCAGTTTTTGGAAATTAATAGCTGTTTCAGTAGATTAAAAACATAAAAGTGCTCTTCCCTGAAATAAAGAACAAGCTTTGGGAATCAATATGAAATAAAGCAAAACTTTTAAACTTAAAACAGGTGTTTTAGCAATAACACTGGATTAAGCATTAGTAAATAATTTTAGGGGATAATTAAAAATTGCTTTTGTAGCCCTTGTTGATGTGCCCCATTTGGTTGAGCATTGTCCCTTTATCAAAAGGTCGGGGGTTTGATTCTCGGTGAGGGCACCTGCCTGGGTTGCAACCAATGTCGGGGCATGTATGGGAGGCAACCAATCAATGTTTCTCTCTCACATCAGTGTTTTTCTCTCTCCCCCTTCCTGTTTCTCAAAACTTAATAAACATTTTAATTTTTATAGTTGCTTTTGTAAGAAAATTATCTTTGGCTTTAGATTCATTTGTAATTGTCTGCCTAAAATAAGTGGTTAAAAGAGGCAAGTCCCAATTGCACATTCCACATCCCATTCTTGACCATTTATGACAAATAGAGCTATTAGCTCTATCTTGGATTAAACAGAAGAAACAGACCTAGTAGGACAAGCAATATTAATAATAGCCAAGGTATATTGGATCTTCATATGTCCCGGGGGCTCTGGTAAGTGCTTCATAAACAGAAATCTTCAGAGCTTTAGTTGTATTAATTTATTTGGTCCTCACAACAACCTTATGGGGTAGGCAATCTTATTAACTCCATTGCACAGGTGAGAAAGTGAATCCCGCGGAGCTATAAAGTGACAGAATCAGAATTCAAACCCGGGGACTCAGGCTCCTCTAGAGGCCCTTGCTCAATCCACCCTCTCAGGCTCTTGCTAGTTGTAATTTTGCAATATTTTCTACTTTATGTCCTAAATGACTTGATTCTGTTACAAAATTTCTGTTATCGGTTGTTTTATTTCATCTCCTTCAAGGAAATCAGAAATTATCCCTCATGGGTGTTGCTAATAATCTTCAATCTGAGTTGGTTAGTTATCTGATTTTTTTTGCCTAAATATAAAATAGCATATTTTCCATATTTAGATCATCCTTCAGTTAATAATGCTAAATTTGTACACTAAAGTAGATGGATTGCTATTTGTGGAAGCAAAATATCTCTTAAAGTGAGTTTTAAATGAGAAACTTGGTCACCTTGAAAGTCTTCATTAAACAGCTTTGAAAATGGTATTTTTTCATTTTTTGTTGAATGTATTGGGATGACACTGGTTAACACAATTATACAGGTTTCAGGTGCACAATTCTACAACATATCATCTGTACAATGTGTTGTGTGCCCACCACCCCAAGTCAAGTCTCTGCTCCTCACCGTTTATCCTCCCTTTACCCGCCTCCACCTCCCCCCACCAGCCACCCCTGGGAGTCGCCATGCTGATGCCCATGTCCTTGGGGTTTTTTTCTCTTTTTTGCTTAATCCTTCCAACCCCCTGCCTAGCCCTACCCCGCTTCCTACAGCTGTCAATGTGCTCTCTAAAATAGTATTTTTAGGAGAGACAAAAGAAGGGTTTGCGAACTCTGGAAGTACCTCCCAAAGGTGTTAATCTGTACTAAATTATGAAAATTAGGCGAGAGACTTATTTATGCTGTCATTTCGCTATGTTTTACCTAGGACAGAAATCTCATGATTTTACAAATATGTAAGTCTCATTGCAAGTATCTTTGGGACTGACATTTCTATTGGGTTGACCAAAAAGTTAATTTAGTTTTTTCCATGCAATGGCTCCAGTAGTGCTTAGTTGTCTTTAACTCATTCAAAATTATTTTGTTAGATTTTATTGTGACAGCTTTCATATCAGCATGCATTAAAAAAAAAAAAAAAAAAAAAATTGGTGAATTTTTGTGAAGCCATTTTAATATTGAAGATGGAAAAAAATATGCAACATTTTCAGTGTATTATGCTTTGTTATTTCAAGAAAGGTAAAAACACAACTGAAATGAAAAAAGAAAATAAAAGGTCTGTGCAGTGTACGGGGAAGGTGCTGTGACTGATTGAATGTGTCAAAAGTGGTTTGTGACGATTCTTGGTACTATTGATATTTTGACCAAATAATTCTTTGCTGTGGGACTGTCTTAGGCATTGGAAGATGTTTAGCAGGTCCCTGGCCTCCACCCTCTAGAAGCCAATACTGGGAGATGGCCGACATACCCAAAATATCCAAATCGATAAAATTATTGGTAAAAAAATGAAAAGATGCGTCTCTTCTTTTACAGAAAAAACTAAACAGACATTTTGGCCAACCCAATGCAATTAGGTTTTCTGCATGTTTGTTTGTTTGTTTGTTTTACTTTTTCCTTATTCCAATCATGACCTCTGTATTAAATACTAAACTCTTGAAATGCCTTAGACACTAATATTTAAACACCCTTCCGCTTACCTACACTGTGCCTGATGCTGAGGGTTTTTTTTTGTTTTTGTTTTTTAAGATTTTATTTATTTATTTTTAGAGAGAGGAGAAGGGAGGGAGAAAGAGAGGGAGACACAGCAATGTATGGTTGCCTCTCACATGGCCCTCACTAGGGACCTGGCCTGCAACCCAGGCATGTGCCCTGACCGGGAATCAAACTGGCGACCCTTTGGTTCCCAGCCCGCGCTCAATCCACTGAGCTACACCAGCCAGGGAGACAACCTCCTCCAGCCTCCATCAGAGGCAGAGAACTCTGAAGACACTGCCCTACCCTACGTTTGCCTCTTGAATGACTTTGGCCAATCACTGGCCTCCTGAAGGATTTTACTTATCTGTACCTCTTTAAATAGTCACAATGACTATTTCCTGGGTTCTTTGATCTGCTATAATTGTAAGCTTTTATTTTTTCCGGACTATATTTTTATCTGTTTACAAATTTCTGTAACTCCCTGAAATATTTTATCCATGTCTTATTTACCCTCTTTTCTGTTCATTCTGTTAGTTTGATCAAAATCCATTTAGTTTTTGCATTAGAGACACATCTTTTCATTTTCACCAATGACTTTATTGATTTGGATATTTTGGGTATGTTGGCCATCTCCCAGTATTGGCTTCTAGAGGGTGGAGGCCAGGGAGCTGCTAAACATCTTCCAATGCATTAGACAGCCACACAGCAAAGAGTTATTTGGTCAAAATATCAATAGTACCAAGAATTGTCACTAACCACTTTTGACACGTTTGATCAGTCACAGCACCTTCCCCGTACCCTGCACAGATCTTTTATTTTTTGCGTTTCAGTTGCGTTTTTACTTTTCTTGAAATGATAATGCATAATACACTGAAAATGTTGCATATTTTCTTCCATCTTCAATATTAAAATGGCTTCATAAAAATTCACCAATTTTGATAATTTTTAAATGCATGCTGAATGACAGTTGTCACAATACAATCTAACAAAATACTTTTGAATGAAGTTAAAGACAGCTAAGCACTACTAGAGCCATTGTATGGAAAAAACTAAAATGAACTTTTTGGCCGACCCAATATATTTGAGCAAAGTGGATCCAACCTGAGATATGGAGAGCAGGACACTTTGTGATTGATTTATAACTAAGTCAGCTTTGCAGATGGATTTGATGTTCTCCAGAACACACCTTCTACTTATTTTTTTTTTCTTCTACTTAACTCTGAACCCACACATACCAGCCAACTTGCCACCATATTGCCAGGAGAGCCAAGCTCTTACCATGCCCTTTGTCAGGTTTTTCTGCTATACCTCTGAAGTTTAAGTAGCATGAAACAATTTTAGGGTCACTCAGAAAACAGAATACTCTCCACATGGATGTGGCATATCAAAGCAGACATGTTTTCAAGGGCTTTTGAAAATGAAATCTGTGACCAAATTATCCAGTAATAAAACACTGCAGTTAGGATTTGTTACTTCAGTTTCCATGAGGTCAAATGATAAATCAGTGAAAATGTGTCTTGTATGTCATCACAAACTTCTGCGGTGTTGGAAGCTTTCTAATTATTTCTGTTCTAGAACAAACAGAAATATGGATGTGAGAGAGAAACATCCGTTGACTGCCTTCTTATACAGGCACTGACCAGGGATAGAACCTGCCACCGGCTTAGGTGCTCTGACCAGGAATTGAACCCATCACCTTCCAGTTTATAGGATAACACTTCAACCAACTGAGCCACACTGGTCAGGGCCATTTAAAAAGTAGCAGTGTAATCAAAGTTGTCGAATACCCAAAATCTACTGGGCAATGGAAACATTAAACATAGTTCAAGCCTTGGTGTTGACCTCAGAATATTTAAAATCTACTTGATAGTACAAAACTAACTCAAATGTTAAAGATATAATTGCTAATTATATAATAAAGTTATGATTAGTTGCTAATTTTTGATGTGTGTATTTTCCTCACTTATGAACAACGGATTTGTCAGTAAGGGCTGGGTTTTTAGTCGTAGGTTCAAGAAAGAAGAAAAAATGTAACTGATTTGAGGACCGTGTGCAGCACTGGTCCTGGAAAGGCAGCTTCCCAACAAATGTAAAAGGTCGAAAGACTGAATTTTAATTAGCTATGAGAAAATGACGTCAACACCACATTTCTGGGCCCTGACTTTCTCATCAGCAGAATAAGAGTTGCAGCGGATAATCACTAACTTCTCTATTAGCTAGGAAAAATTCAAACCATGTGCATGAAGGCGCAGCGGTCAGAGGAGACAACTAAAATGAGTAAGTATGAAAGAACTGACCCCATCACAGTAGTGAGTACACAGTGAGGATTAATTGAATATAAAGCCGGATATGCAGCATGATATCATTATACACACTATGCAGGGTCTTAAAATCAAGCAGCTGAGTATAGATTTGATGTGAAAGTAAATGGGTAACCACTGGACCTTTGAAGGCAGAAGAGCTGCGTAATGGATGCAGTGCTTAAAAAAGATTGTTTGGACAGGGAAACACACGAATGATGGATTGATTGGAGAAGAGGGAGCCTGGGGTTGACACAGCCACCCGGGAGACAGGAACTTTGCTGGAGGGGGAGGTACACCCAGCACTTCACGAGGGCCACGAACCATGTGAACTATGCCTGGTTGTTAAAAATCAGAGCTGCGTAGCAATGTAAGTGGTAAAAATGGACTTATTCAGGACTATTACAATAAGAAAAGAAGACCTCAGTATAAAACCAGGATTAATTCCAAATACAGCACGGACCAGTAGGAATTTATAGCCTGAGAGCAGGGTGAGGCCGGGGTGATGGAAAATTGTGAAGAGGAAACATTAGAGGTAAGGGAGGATGTTGGCTAAACCGACCTCCTAGGATTTTTATTGCCGGCAGAGAGGCGGTGAGACATCACCTGGAGGAAGGCAGAGGCTGAGGAGCCTGATCAGATGCCCGGGATGATCAGAAAGGAGGATGAGAGATTTTAGCTACATCAGTTTAGCAGAATTGTTGCTAAAATTGGACAAAGCAGAAAGAAACACGGAAGTTCAGACATCAAGACCTAGTTGAAAGGTTCAGGGGAGCCTAACTAGAAGGAAAACATTTTTTCAACTTTAATTTTGATATTGGGGCGGACAAACACTTGTGTGTCTTTTCCTTGTTTGTATGGTGAGGACACAGTGGCTTCTCGATACGTCTCTAAAATCTTAGGATTATCTGGTAACAAATTATTCTAAGTGTTATAAAACAAGATGATTAAGATTTTACCTGGAGTAACAAATAGTAATATATTTTTTCCTATTCAACCAGTAGAAATACAAATGACTTTGTGTGATAATAAGGCTTTTGAGAGCATTTTGTATGTATGTATACACATGCCCATATGCGTGTGTATATATGTATATATGCATATATTTATATACAGGGTGGAGCAAAAGTAAGTTCATAGTTGTTTGTATGGAATATAATACAATAATTAATAATAATACAATAATAAACTCTTTTGCATACCCACAACTGTAAACCTACTTTTGCCTCACCCTGTATATACACACATATCTCACACATCACTTTTTAAATTATAATAGTATTGTGTGCTCTAAATAAGTTACCAAATGCAATTTGGCATGTGAATTCGCTTACTCTATTTCTGCTGTGATCATCCTTTCAGAGTCACATTGGGAATGACTAAAATGCGGTGAATGGAATACTTTTGTAACAACAGTTATGCTGCCTTTTTCCAAGATGCATTTCTGTAGGTTTTATTAGCAGGAAAGCAGCTCACAGTATGAGTGACCTCCGAGATAAACAGGAAACCAGCTGTGATGAAAATATCTTTTGGTGGATTTATGCCACCAGACAGTCATGAAACTTTAAATCTTCGAGAAAATACAAGTCAAACAGAATGGGAAAAGGCAAACAGACTTCTATGGGGAAGAAATTTGATGCATCCAGAGACAGTTAAACTCATCTTTCTTCTCCTATTAGAGTAAGACAAATGATTGATGGTAGAAAACGATATAAGAAACATTATGAGAAGGGTTTTCAGGAACTACTATAAAGGACACATGGACAAAACTAAGGGGGAGGGTGGAAGCAAGGGAGAGAAGTGGGTGTGGATGGGGTGAGGGGGAGGGGAGGGGAGACAATGCAGACAACTGTAATCGAAGAACAGTAAAGTAATAAAACAACATTATGTAGCTTTTTAATTAATGCAGATTTCAGGGGGATACATGTTTACATAAAAGATAAGCAGGCCTGGCTTTTTGTGTATGGGAATGAGTAAATAACTAAAAGCTTTATCCATTTAATTTAGAGATTTAATTCCATTTTCCTTTTATCTCCATCCTCCATTCTCCAAACCTTACTCTCCCTAAAGTGTGTATCATCCAGGGAATGGTAACTTTACTTAAAAACATTTAACTTGAGTAATTAACTAAATGATAATATAATTATCTCTTGAGCTGTGATCCAGGCACCTCCCTCGTGGTTTGTTGAATACAGCGCTCAATAGCCCTTCTCTCAGGTAGTTGAGAGTCTAGGGATTGGAGGGAGAGCAGAGCACATTAATTGTACTACAGAGGAAGACTTGTAAGTGCACACATCTGGGCGGTTAAACACTGAGCATGTTTGGTGAGAGGGGACAAAACCAGAAGATAACTGTCAAAAACTGTTCCCATAAAAACTCCTTTAAACAGATAAATATACTCTCAAAGGATGGGGCCGGTAGAAGAGGACATAGGAGTGATAAACGGTGACAGAAGGAGACTTCTCGGAGTGATGAACACACAGTACAATATACAGATGCTGTGTCACAGTACTCTACACTTGAAACATAGTTTTACTAACCAGTGTCACCCCAATAGCTCCAATAAAAATAAAGTGGACAAATATAGATAAATACTCTCTGTGGGATGAAGCGCCAGAATCCCCCCAAATATAGCAAAAACAAGCCCTGTCCCCTAAAACTAACCCAGACTAGTCAACTCTGTAGCATAATTCCTGACCCCACGATCAATTCAAAACATGTGTCCCCTGAGTGTGGCCTTTAATCCTGCCCCATTCAGAGGTTCTTCTTTCACATAAACCCTGTTTCCAGTTACCTATGGAAAGTTCTTTTTAGGTTTATAGTGTCAACTCAAGACAAATACAAACCTTTACATTACAGAATGGCCCTTAAGTTATTTACTTTCTCAATCAGTGACTTTTTATTGTGGCTTACATTGTTTTCCAGGCTCTAGAGCTACAAAACCCAGGGCTGCATTAAGTTAACTCTTCCTTCTTTGGAGAGGCAGTATGGTATTATATCTCTGATTTCCTAACTGGTAACTCTAGGACTCTGCCCAGCTATGCCCATATCATTTAGTATCTCTATATTTTGATTTTTTCTTATCTAATGTGGGAGCATCCCATCACTTGACGGTAGGAACATGCTATGCTCATGTCTCTCTCTGTAACATCATTTCCTACAAGGGGTATACATGTCAGTCCCCTACTACATGTCCCTCACTTTCTCCCCAGTCCCGCACTTAACACCACCTCGCATTATCTGTCGTGGTCCGGTTTGCGTCCCTCACCGGGGTCAGGAAGCTTTAGTAGTGACTTAATATCTGAGCAGAATTGTCATTGCCCCTTCCTCTGGGAGACCTGCCCAGGGAGACTTCCTTTGGAGTTCTCCCCGTGTGTGCTCTTGGCTGCCCTTTTGCAGTTACTTATACACGTCAATGGGGTGGTTTCATGGGCCTGCGATTTGTGCAATTGTCCTGGGCTCCACGCTCAGAAGGGCCATGAACTTGGTTTCTTGGTTGCTTTCTTGAAATTCTTAATTTGAACCAGGGTCACATATCTTCATTTTGCACTGTGCCTACAAATTATGTAGCCTGCCCTGCATTGTAACCTTAGCATTTATTCTGAGTTGTACTGTGGTAAGAGCTTTATGGAAGTCATTGCCATTGTAGCCAGATTCTGGGCACCCTGAATTCCCCAGGTCCGATGCCACATCAGAATCAAGGGCTCTTACCATTTTCAAGCATTAAAATAAAGATATTTTAACTATTATCCTCAATTTTAGAATACTATTCTTCTATCTTCTACAAAGCCATGTTTCTGTTATATTACTTGAGCCTTGCTGTAGTAGTACCCTGGAGTAAGTCTATGAAAGGTTTGGTGAGACTTACATTGAAAAATGCAATTAGCGACTTAGACTTAGGAAACCTGATACTACAGATCCTTTTGATATTGAGGGTATTGTCCCTTATCTGAAACCCCATAAGAGAAATTGCTTTCAACTCTCAGTGCTCAGGGCGAGATCTGTGTCACCTGATCCATTAGTGTGTTGTTATTATTGACCACAGAAGTGGAATCATTGATCGTGTTTCTATTGTAGCTTTTGTTGTCTGAAAGTGGAGAGGCAAGTTTGCAGGTGAAATCGTGTTCTCACTTTATCTTGGTTTTGATGTTTTCTGTGCTTTTCCATATTTGTCATATTTTTGTTTTATTATATGTATTATTTTGTTTTATTATATGTGTTATACATGTATGTATTATTTTTGTATTTATTGTATGTATTGTTTTATATCTCATTTTATTTACATGCCTGTCACATAAGTCCTCAATAAATATTTGATGAGTTAGGCAGCATTCCATGATTTAATGCATTCCCAAAACTACAAGTGTATCAAATATTGAAAGACAGATGACACATGTATGATGATGGAGATAGTTATGTCCTCTTTAAACTACAGAATATAATGCCTTAAGTTATATTTTGCCTTTCCGATTGAATTTTTTTTTCCGATTGAATTTTTGACCATATGATATCAGCATGCATAAAAGCCCTTTGTTCATTTCCATTTCAACTGAACATTTTTAACCAGCTTCAGACATCAGATCAAGACTGAAGAACCACGACTCCCCCTCATTTCTATCTTTGTGCTTTGCATCAATTACAATAAATATATGATATCCACCCTTCCATCACTTCCAGAATATTTTGGTTTTTTTATACTTCCTTCCTTAAAAACATGCAAACAAAAGCAACACCAACCACATTGCTCCTCTGAGATACCCCAGAAATTGACCTGTTGACTGGTATGCAGGTCCCAGATGCCATGCAAAGGCCGAGTGTGAGTCATAGAAGGTTGTTTAATGGCGACAATTCAGCACCTCTGGAAGGAGGGTTGTGTTGGGTTTGAGGAGCTCTTCACAAATAATGCATTTAAGAAGAAACATCGCACATAAGTTCCTCCCCCATGCCCTCTTTGCCTTCCGCCTGTAAGCTGCTCTTGCACTCACTTCTCTGATCCCCGTGCTTCACTGAGCACTCAGTCTCTCTTCCTCTGCTTTGTCCTGGTCCAGCCAAGTTTCATCAACCAGGACAGGGCCAAACTTTTCTTTATTTGTTAATGTGGCTTACCACTGGTCACAGTGTTAGGTGCATGACTTTTTTTTTTTTTTTAATTTCCTTTTTTTCGCTAGGAGGATGAATTTGATGTGGAGATGTGATTACCATAGATATGGCAACCTGTATATGCAACGTGTGTTGTGCTAGGAAGCCACTGAAGGCAGGTTTGACTGTAATATTCTAGCACTTTGTAAATAGTGACGCATTCATATGTCTTAGTAGTATTAGTTGAATGCAACGGGGAGCTGATTCATTTTTTAAGTTTCTAAATACCTGCTCAAAAAACTTGCTTTGATAATCAAGAGACTGGGATATGAGATTAACCAAAAATTCTTTTGGTGTTTTTAGAATTCAGAGAATTCTCACACTATTTCAATACAAAGAAGCAATCAGAAGGAACTGATCAAGCTGTAGTATTGTACTCAAAATAGCTTAGAAAACATTAGAATTGTTTATATTTGTAGGGTTTTCCACAATGAGTTGGTTTTATAGATATTTTGCTATGTATGGATAGCAAATACTATCTAGTAATGTCCCTGAAGAATTAACCAACAAGTTTCATTTATAGCAGGAAGCAAGTGAAGAAGATACTAACAGTCAGTATACATAGAACATAAAGTAGAGGGGTCTTTAATTCACAGGTGAACAAAAGTGGAAGCAACATATTGAACATAGCATTGTTTTTAGAAACCAATTTCCATATCATATTATTAAGTTCATACATAGGTGCAGAGTTTCTGCTCAATTCTCTGGGCCCCACCAGGCTACAATGCATCTTTAAGATACACACACACACACACACACACAGTATTGTGCTGTGTATAATGTGCACCCGTGGTTTAGTACTAATTCCCATGTATAATGCATGTTATACATGGGGATTAGTAATACCCATGTATATTGTGTATCCTTATTTTTCCCTCAAAAATTTGGGCAAAAAATGTGCACATTGTACACTGCAAAGTATATGATTTGAAAAGAGTTGGTATGGATAAGGTCAGCTAAGATGAGGTGTCCTCCCCATTCATTGAGATAATTTAATTATATATATATTTCATTGGTAGAAAGAGTCTCCTATTTGAAAAAAATGTTTAATAATTTCTGATTAAGCATATCTGAGAAATATTTCCACATTTATATTTAATGCATCTCTAAGAGGATTTCATGCCTGTTCTCCCAGTGTAAGGTTCTATTCTGTAGGATTTGTACCGGAGATAATAATAGGATTAGTTTGCATTGTATTTTAAAAATTCATCAAAGTGTTTTCACATCTGTTTTCTCCTTTGATCCTTTCTACAGCCCTGTAAGATGGGTTAAGTGTGTGTTCTAATCCCTTTTGACAAAAGAGGAAATTGAGGCGCTGAGGGGTTAGGTGACTTGTTACAGGGCATGCTGTAAGTAAGTAATAGACCTAGAAGTCATGTACTGTGCCTCCCAGATTTAGTGCTTTTGAGCATAATGCAAAGTTATGTACCCCTAGATCCAGGTGCAAAGCAAAATCCAGCAAGGAGCCCTGTAAAATACTAATGCTGGAACCCCGTACCTGGAGACTCCAATTCAGATCAGATGCAAGGCCCAATAAATCTATTTTTAATAGAACACACATGTGACTTTGAGTCTAGTTAACCAATGTGGTTGGGAATTCACTCATCCATTTTTCCCATGTTGTTCCCTGTGAATTTTACCTTCATGTGTTTTTGCCTGTTTTCTTAATACATTGTTGGAGTGTTTCAAATTTATTAGTTGTTCCTCAGTGGCATAGTTATTCTTGGAGTCAACTTTATTGTTGTTTCCTTATTCTGACATAGAACAAAACTACTCTAGTCCAAATTTTTAAAAATTCAAAAATTTAAAAAGCTGTTTTATTTCTTACAACAAAATAAGATCCATATCTTGAAGATAATTTATAAATGGTTAATAAACATAGGAGATACTTAATATGGCTCATAAATGAATGCAGATGAAAGAAATGAGATATTATTTTTTACTCTAAACTTTATAAAAGGTAGAAACATTTTATGTGATATTTGTGAGAATGAAGGGAAACAAACACTTTTATGTAATGTTTGGAAGGAGAGTTATGGGTACAATGTCTTTGGAGGTTGAGATTGGCACTATTTCTCAAAAGTGAAAAACATACATTCTCTTGATCTAGCAGTAAGTAGTACCTCTCAAATGCACATAAATTTGCGCAATGAGGATGTTTAAGAATATACACTGCAATATTGTTTTAATAGAAATAAATGGAGGATGTCTAAATACCTCTTCCTAGGCAACTAGTTAAATAAATTATGGTACATGCATAAAAGGAATTATGCATTCATGAAAAATAATAATCAATACTTATATATGCATGTAAGAATGATCTTTAAGGTACATTAGGGCTGTCAAATCTTATGGTTAAAAGTAAAAATTGTATGTATTATGTTCCCATTTGAATATAAAAATGTATATAAAGGTATAAAAAGGTTTATAACCATATATACGTCTCTGCTTGTGTGCACAGAGACTATAAGGATGAAGAACTTATTAACTGTCACACATTTGAGAAGGCAAACTGGAAGTCTGAGATGGAAAGAAAATCAATTAACTTTATATACTTTGTACCACTTAAGTATCTCGAAATGTGTATTTTTTTATTTTTAATACTCAATAGACTATTAAAAATAATTTTGATGCTTAAAATAACTGGCAAATAAAATGAACTGTAAGTGGTAAAATAAATCTCCAGTTTTCCTTAGCACTTTCATTATGGTTTCAATCAAATACAACTAAGGTAAGAAATCCATTTATATTTTTAAAAAATATTACAAAATATTACATGTATTTTTATGATGATTCTATATTTCTATTTAAAAACTAATTATAACTTTGGGAAACATCATTTAGCAATTTCAGTCCATAACCCTCTAGTCGATCCACATCAGCCAGGAGATTCTGACTGAGGAATAGGGTTTTCAAAATTAGAGACTGTCAGAAAAATAAGGGGCTGCAGATATGTTTTTGGAGATAGAGAAAGTTGAGACCATGTAGATTTGTTTCTCCTATATCAGTACATTGACTCACATGGCAACATTTAGGATTAAGTTAAAGTAAAATTCAATACCAATTGATCTGGTGCGAGTCAGAGAACGTGAATTGTTTGAAACAGCCTTACGTTAGCTGGCTGTCCATCCGTGGTCAAGTCTCCTTTCCTCTTTGGGTTCAAGTTCTTACAACTTTACAATGACTGGTTGAACCCAGTGAAACTGTTTACACCCATTCTATTTTGACTGAAAACAATTTCAAATATTTGTGCACTAACTCTGGACCTACTCTATATAGACTTGTAAGCATCCCGGTTTTCCAAAATTTCTGGATCTATGTAAATGTTCCAATCCTTCAAAGTCAAGCCATGTTAAATCAAATTAACATTTGTTTAGACAATTACCCTGAGAAGAATATTATAGTAGTTCTTATAAACCCTTTGCTGAATAAAGGATTCACACCTTTGCCTCATAATTCAAATACAGTTCAAGTTATGTGAATCTTCCTTCTTTTGGTTATTTATCTCACAAATTGTCCAAGTCACAGCATGTTCTTGTGTTGTCCTTTCATTGTTTAGCATGGCTTGTTCCACAACCAGAGTCTAAATTTTCTATTTCCCATTGCATGAACATCATTAGCTCCTGTGATTTTAACAATAGATTGAGAATAATAGTGAATGAAAACAGATATTTCAGACTGAGAGAAACTTTTGAGATTGCAGTTCAGATCTAATATTGAATTTTCAGTTGCCTGAAAATTGCAGTTCAGGGAGGATGCGACAGGAAATCTCATATAGCAGTGTCTCCAGGTTGAGACGCTGGTACATCATGGAAGGTGATTCTGTCCTCTGCAGAGAGAGGGATGGAGGAATGGTCAGAATGCAGAAATAGACCCATGACCCCTCTGTTTATGTACCTCAAGGAATTCCCAAACATATAAATGGGTCTGTGATTATCTATACTAATAATTTCCTTCATTTACAAGAATAATCAATGTTAAAAACTAATTTTCATATTTTTGAGGAGAAACTTAGTTCTTATGTTTTTTTTTTAAAGATTTTATTTCTTTATTTTTAGATGGAGAGGGAGGGGAAGGAGAAAGAGAGGGAGAGAAATAATCAATGGGTGGTTGCCTCTTGCGTGCCCCCTACCAGGGTCCTGGTCTGCAAACCAGCCCTGTGCCCTGACTGGGAATCAAACTGGCAACCATTTGATTTGCAGCCCACACTAAATCCATTGAGCTACGCTAGCCAGGGCAGTTCTTATAGGTTTTAATGTTTGGAGTTTATAAATTTAGATTCCTTTTCCTAAAATTAATTCATTAAATGGAAAACTATTAAAAGTAGATTTTATTTATATATGTGTATATATATACATGTACATATACATATATAATCCCCAACATTACATTAGTACACCTGCTATTTGACATATATCACCAAATCTCTTAACTCTTCTATGAGTAAAGCTCAATACTTTCAGCAATTTAAAACACTGTTTTCATAATCGTATATTTAGACCTCATATTTCTTTTCTATATGCAAAGTCTACAAATATAATATTACAAAATTTTAACCTAAACTCTTGGTCTCCTAACTTGTCTGCTTCTGACCTGTTACTTTATTGGCATTATGTGTTGGCTTCACTTTCTTCAACTGAATCTCAATGTTGCTCTTTGCCTACAGGCGGAGTTCACAGCCATGCGGGAGCAGTACATGCGAGGTGGGGAGGGATTCATAGTCTGCTACTCCGTCACTGACCGCCAATCATTCCAGGAGGCTGCCAAGTTTAAAGAGCTCATTTTTCAGGTCCGTCACACCTATGAAATTCCCCTGGTGCTGGTGGGTAACAAAATTGACCTGGAACAGTTCCGTCAGGTGAGTGCCAATTTTATCCGTTAGCTTCTGTCTTTTCCTCCGAGGACATGTAGTACCAAGTATGGCTGCTTTCCAAGGTTCATATGGAGAATTCCAAGAAGTGATGCACATGTTTTTTCTAAGAAATCTTTGAGGTCCTGTGGTATTTTGTGTTAGCCATCACAATATGTCCATGTCACGTGCAACTTTGCAGTGCCCTTACTACTCCCCCAACAGGAAGAAGTCTGCTTCTCCCATCTTCTTGTATCTGGGCTGTCCTGTGATTTGTTTTGAGCAGTAGAGAGTAGTATAACTTTTAAGGTTAAGCCTTAAGAGTGAAATAGGTTCTGCCTTTGGCACTTGAAAGACCTGCTCTTAGGATCTAGCCACTATGTAAGGAAGACCAAGCCAACCATTGAAGAGAGCCATATGTACAAAGCTACATCCCGTCTCACAGCCGTCTCTGTCCAGGCACCACACATGTAGGCAAAGCTAGTTTGCATGTTCCAGTACCAACCACTATCTGACTATAAACTCATAAGATACCCTAGCCAACCCACACAGAACAGAAAAATCTCCCAGTTAAGCCTGCTCTGGATTTCTGATGCACAGAATCCTGGGCAAATAACATGGAATTGTTTAATAAACCTTTTTGCTAAGGTAAGAATCTTCGCTACAGCAATTAGTTTTCTCCTATGGTATATGTTTTATATATTTGGATTTTTCTATCTAATGCGTTTTAAGTTTTCTTAAAGCGAAAAGTTCTCATATGGAGCTAATGTATATGAATTTATGCTTAACACAGACATATTCCTATGATTTTGAGCAATGCATTTCGTGCAAAATCAATGACAACTTTTTTTGTGTATTTTACTTGGAAGCCTAAGCACCTTAAAGTGGTGGCTGTTTTTTAGGAGCTATAATATTTGTCCCCTCTGCATCTGTTCTTCTTTCTTGCTTTATTGTTTATCTTTTTCCTAAGCAATTTTTATTGTAATATGGTTACATGACTATGAGATAGAAATTCAAGCTTTTCTCACTAGCTAAATATGAATCTATTCTCAGACACTTGACAGAAAGAAAGCAGAGAGGTGTAGGTCTAGTGCTGAAAACCTCAGATGCTCCTCTGGAGAGTGGGCATGCTTCACTATTTCTTCAGCACTTCTGGGAGGGGCATGAGGGAGCACCCTGAGATAGACGGGTACCATCAGTGATGACAGGACCACCATTACTGCACTTCCCAGAATTCCTAGAGAATAGAAACCTTTAATTGGATGTCAGTCAAAGGAGCTCTAAGTGAATGAGAAAGCAAGTGAATTTGAGAACATAAGAAAATCTTCAGGCAAAAGGTGATCAGATTCTGTCTAGAATGATCTTCATGATTCCAACACTGGCTGGCATGGACTTTTGCCTCCCTCCCCTGGCCCTGCTCCTACTTTCCTGGGCTCAGTAGTGGTCCTCCGCATGTCCCAAAGGGATATCCAACAGCACCTCTACCTCAGCTGGAACTGGGTTTTATCAGTGATATGAATGGCCAGTATCACAAATGTCCCTGAAACAAGTATCTGTAACAACATTAAGCTGAGCAATTTTGCAGATCTGACAGACTTCCTTTTAGATAAAAGCAAGTAAACGAGGTAGTCACAGAAGGTGCAATAACCATGAAAACTCAAATTACAATCTTTTAAAAAAATGTTCATGTACCCAAGTCTCTGATAATGAAGTGATGATATGCGAATTTGGCTTCTGGCTGTGGTGTTTGTAATGGAAATAATTATTCTTGTAATTGTGGACTAGTTTTCATTTTCAAAATGCTTTCAATTCACGCTGTATTTTAATCCTAGAACTGCCCTGTGTAGTTTTAAGACAAGCATATGATGGATGGTATTTGAGAAGTGAATATATTGATAGAAATTGACTTTAAGAAACTATTGCCGTTTGTAACATAATTAAGACTGCAACCCAGATAATGTTTACTTCTTTTATTACACCAGTACTTAAAGGTTAGGTCTCTCGTTCTTTTCATCTACAAACAAAAAACAAAGATGCTGACACTTCCATTATCCATAGCTCAAAGGCAGTTTGTGAAGATTCATTCTGAGAGTAACAAGGTTAAACTCTCCAAAGGCTGGAGGAAGTCATGCTCGTGCTTTGGTTTAGTGCTGGGAGCCAGAGAAGTAGGTCCCTCCTGCTGCAGCTCTTCCTCCTCGGTCTACATCGAAAGAGGGTGAAAGGAAGCTATTTCTTACCATGTTTGCTTGGTAGAGTAGGCAGGAGCTGCTTTCTTAGTGCACTTTGGTGAATCCTCATCCCTTTCTACCAGTAGAACTAAATGAGTTTTTAGTGCCTGCTATTTTTGTCATTATTTGCTGGTTTGAGCCAAAGTATTGAAGGGGAACAATAGTCATGTTGACATGGATGATGTTGATGATGCATTTAGTATTTGAAAAACTCTGGGCCAGGCACTTACCACACATAATTGTATTTATTCCTCACCATAGCACATGCATAGCCTCCTATGTGGTAACTGAATCAACCGACTCCTTAATATACCTAGTGACTTGCTCAAGGCCTCTCAGCTAGTTAGATGGAGAGGCAACACCCAGGGTGTTCTGATTTGAAAGGCTCACTGTGTTATACTGTTGGATTGCAAACCATTGTTATTTTTCATAAATTAGTTTTAATTTTACAAGCTTTAGAATCTTAGCATGTTCCTCAGAGAATGGGACATAAGCAATTGCATTTTATTGGCAACTTGAAGGAAGAAGGATCAGAATGATAACTCTGTATGTGGGATGAGGAACTCCAGGACCTGTACAAGCCAGTAAGAGCCAGAAGTTAGGGGGAAGGATGTGAGGAAAAGTAAGAGTAAAGGCATGAGGTTCAATACTAGTGAAAAGCACTGTTCTAATCAGGTAAACAATGAGTCCAGAGTCCATCCAGACTATTGTAATGTCTTTTTTTGAAGTTCCAGACAACATGAGGTCCCTGAGCTTCCATGGTCTTTGTCCCTACTTATCACGTCTTCTGCAGTCACACTGGGGAGTGGAAGGGCTAATTCCTGTCTTTGTTTTTGCAAAACCATGAGCACCTGTGCAAGTGAAAATGGGGCTATGAGTGGAATGAATTCCAGGGATTTGAGGGGTAGATTAGCGAGGTTTTACATCAGGCACAGACCACAAACTGTTTTATCCTGAAGATAGACCATGACAAACTGCTCAGTGCTGACAGTCTAATTGCAGCTTAATACTCAGCTTGAAGCCTTGAAAGTCTGCCTTCCACAGCCTGATTAACTCTTCCAGTGCTGATTTAGGATTGTGAAAGACCCTTTGTGTATTCTTCAATGAGATACCTAATGAACATATTCCATTCCTGTCCTGAGAGGGGCATGTGGAAGCTGTGCAGATTAAGAATCACTATATTAAGAAAAATTACATCTATTTAGACTTACATCAAGCATCTACTTATCTGTGTAGAGAGGTGGTAGCTTTGCAAGGTAAATGAATAAGCCAGTCTTTGTCCTCAAGGACGTTTTCATTCTCAGAAGAGATCTATACATGCGAAGTACACAGAAAACCGTGTGAAACAATAAAACTAAATGTTGAACAATAGGGCATCATTCATTACATGTAATTCTTGTTGAGAATTAGAAATAAAAATGTGGGCAGCATGTTTGAGGAACAAAGATGCTAAATGGAGAAGCATCCTGACCAGGTAGGAAGGATCAGTGAATGATGGTAGTGCTTTTAAGAAGGACCAGCAAGAGTAAATTTAGAGAGTAGGAAATGAATTGCGGAGCTGTGAGTGTGCACAGGCATAAGTGCTGGGGGGGAGGGGCTGGGGGAACAGGGGACAAGACCAGCCCGCCCAATACACACGCATCAAGCATCCTCAGAGTAATCTCATAGACAGTCCAGCCTTAAAGATGTAATCAAACACAAAACATAAATAGGTACAGGAGTGTGTTGGATATACTATAATACAATGATTAACTGTAAATACTAATCAAATATAAAAAAGAATAGCACATCAGTCATATTTCACCATCAGTACATTAGATAATCCATATAACCACATTTTCCAAATGATGGTTTATTTTTTTATGGGAAAAGAAAGGTTTGGTAGTTGAGTCAATATTTTGGGGATAAACACTCAGATGCCAATTATTTAGCACTATTTTTTCTTTTCATAAGATTTTTATATGTTATTTCATTTCATTAAAATGCAAAGATATTCCAATTAAGACAGAAAACAAAGCAAAATGCAGCTCAGAGATTTATGTAATTTATCTGAACTGATGGGTTGTGGAACTAGAATCTGAATCCAAATCAGTTTTCTGACACTTTTTTTGCTAACATTTTTCATTCGATATAATTACCAAATATTTAATAATTGTTCAATGGGTAGCAGGTATTTCTTTTAGAAATCTGGTTGTTAGGAGTGAACATGATATAAAGTATCTGTAAGAACATTAAATTGTAGCAGAAGAAATAGATAATGAACAGTTTGTGTGTGTATTCCAAGTGCACACTGCAAAACCTGGGCCTATGAATAACACATATAAAT
>PVJI01024042.1:0-22549 GCA_004026765.1 Micronycteris hirsuta
AACTGGAGTGGGTCCCTAGCAATCAGTCCTTTCCCTTTATCCCACTACATCAGGGGTGTCAAACTCATTTCCACCAGGGGCCACATCAGCCTCGCAGTTGCCTTCAAAGGGCTGAAATAATTTTAGAGCTGTATAAATGTAACTACTCCTTAAGTGTTAAGGAGTTGAAATTACATTTGGCCCTTTGAAGGCAACTGTGAGGCTGACGTGGCCCCCGGTGTGAGTAAGTTTGACACCCCTGCTCTACACGATCTTAGCAGTGTCCACATTTCCTAGAGAAGGGGCAGGATAGGGGAGGCTCAGAAGTAGTCCCTTTCTGTGTGTATCCTGAACCATTTTTTTGTCCCTACTCTGGCTCTGCTACTAAATGTAACCACTTGCAGCCATGTGCTGCAAATAGAGAATATTATTTTTTCTCTTAATTTCTCTATTACCCAACTGCACTCTGAATTCACACAAGCTTTCCTTCCCCTCTCAGATGGGCTGGACTGTGAATGCCTTTAAACCCCAGTGGTGGACAAGATTTGAGTATTTCTGTTAGAGCTCGTTGGCCTCTGGTTAGACATTTGTTCATGTGTCGCTGAACACTGTGTGACAGGTAAGGAGCCTGGGGCTGCCCCGAGAACGTGAAGGACTGCCAGGGGGTGTCAGTCCTCTCCATGCTGAGAAACCTTCTTATAGCAGGTGCATCAGTTCTAAGCACGTTGGGACCTTGGAATTAATGAAATTTAAATAATCAGCCTCATGGACAACAGTGTGGGGATTGTTGGGGTTGGGGGGAGAAGGGGACTACATGGTCATGGGAAAATACAATAAAGGTTAAACCAAAAATAAACAATCAGCCTCTACATTTCCAGTTTTCTATTATTATGGATATTTCAAGTTTCCATAATATACAACCCCTCCTAAGAAGGAAGTGTAACTCATGTATGTATCATAGTAATTGTAGTTATTTAAGTCCATTTTTTGTGCACAGTGTGCTGGGACGTGCAGGCTCTAGGATGACCTTGCAAGTTGTCTAGATGAGAAAGGACGTTGCATGTGTTAGGAGACAGAGAGTTTTCATGTATGTGACCCTTAAGCTAAGTAACAAGACATTGATCTATTCTTGGAATACTTAGCTACTTCCTTAGCAGCTAATAAGTATTTGTGATGCGCCTCCTCTTCGAATTCAGCCTTTTATTAGGTTAACCTCTTTGAGATGGTAAAAAATTTGTATAGGGATCGTGATATTCAAGATATGTTTTTCCAGAAAATAAATGAATAAAGAGTATATATTATAATATAGCATCACACATTCCCATTAACTTTCATTCATTTTGGAGAATCTTCCCCATATGGAAATTCGTAGGGAAAAATATGATAAAATTTCTAACTTTCCATTCCAAGTGCATTTTAATATATTAATATATCACTACAGTAGCTGTTATTTTCCTAATAAATTTTCCAAGAATTAGTCAGGTAAATGGATAATCCGCATGAATTCGATATATTCTTTCAGGAGTAGGCATGTATTACTGTGTCAAGGGAGATTCTATTGACTCAGCAGCTCAAACAATATTTCACTGAAAAAATCAACTACTAGTTTCTGTTCTCTACTATCTCAGATATTATAGCATGTCACTGTCCCTCTTGCTGTGGTTCTCTGCTTTCTGTAAGCCTTGGTGAGTATCAACACTGGCTTCACTGATAACAGAGTATTAAACTCTGGGGTTGGATCTAAAAGATAATTTTGTATTTGAGTGATTCAGGAGGAGGGAATCTTGAGTGAATTATCTGCTATTACCTCTCTAAGCTGTTAGAATGGGTGATTTGGGGTGACATGCTGTAAGAGACAACACTTGGCATCTTTCTTAAAGAGGGTTCCATACCCTGACTGGTGTGGCTCAGTAGGCTGGGCATCATCCTGCAAAGTGAAAGGTCACCAGTTTGATTCCTAGTCGGGGCATATGCCTCGATTCTGGTTCAGGTCCTCAGCTGAGGGTGTGCAAGGGGCAACTTATCGATGTTTCTCTCTCACATCGCTGTTTCTTTCCCTTTCTTCCCCTCTCCCTAAAAACAAATAAATAAAATCTTTATAAAATACTGTTTTAAAAAAAAAAGGATTCCAGTCTTCCCCAAGTGATTTCATGCAAGATGAGATCATTTCCACAGTTTAGGACATTAAACAGTAGCCTGATAATCTGTAAGTATCTCTAATTTCTGCTTTATATTCCCTCCAATAGGCATTGCTAAAATATAGGTGATTAAGTAGAAAAACTATGCACAGTCATTGCTTACCTTCTTCTACCCCTCCCACTCTTCCCACCCCCAATGGAGGGCAAGTAAGATTTAGGGAAGGGTGCCAGTGTACATGCTTCTAGGCACGGCTTCTCCTCCAACCCCGGGACTCCTTCCCATGGTCGAGTTTTACTACCTCTCTGGGAGAGAAACCTCCAAGTGACTTTCTGAACGTTTCTGCAAGACTGCCTTAATGATGCTCCATCAGACCTTGTGTGCTTTATGATTTGAAGGGGATTTGTCAGAACCAAGAAAGGTTCATAAATCACCTCTGGGCGACTTGGCCAAAAGTCCACCAGCCTCTCATGCCCCCCAGTGATTTGCCATCTATTTTCAGTTCTAGCGTCTGAGAGCGTGGTTGCTAAGCTGAAATCCTAGCAATCAACTGACCACGGTCTGAAGTAGCAGTGGGATGAAGCCAACGTGTGCTGGGCCTGGTGACAGCCACCATGTGACAGAGCTTGTCAGAAGCACAGGCAGGGCCTCAGGTCGTCAGCAGTCCTGGCCCTTCCAAATGAATGAGAGCTGACAGGAGTGATCTGCGTGACATGGAATGGAGTGATGACATGAAAGCAGTGACATGTGTGGGACTGAAACACCAGGCACAGTTATGTCACTTGTAATGGTCAGAGCAGTGACAAGGGACTTGCGCTAAATTTACTTGATTTCAGTTTAAAGATGTCCTTTGTGCTAAGGGCCACAGCTAGTTGGGAGTCATGTACTGGGAGGACCGAATCCCCCCCAAACACCCCCACCCCAATTTAATCTCAGCTACAAAATAAACGGGCATTTTGTGCCATTAGAATAGTGATCCTCAACCCTGGCTTCACTTTAGAATAACCTGAGCACTCTTGGCCAGGCCTGGAGGTTCTGCTGTAACTGGCCTGGAGCAGGACCCAGGCATTGTTGTGTCCTGAGAGCCCCTAGGCGACTCTGATCCGTAGCAGCGGCTGGAAAACACTGCATTGGAGGGTTGGAAATGAAGAATAAATGCCCTGGAAAATGGGTTTACTTTTATCCAGAGTAAACCCCTTCCTGTTTAATTATCTTGTTATTTTATTTTTAGATGTTGACATTGAAGCTCAGCAAGGCCAAAAGCATTCGCTTGACTCATCCAACAAGGCACTTGGTTCTGGGACCACACATCTCACCCCTTCCCCTAATGCCTTTTCTTTGAGCTGGAAGTTAATATTAATTTTGAACTCCAAACAAAGTAGTGTTACCTTGCCCCTAGCCCAGTTTGGACTTTGAGGATCAAAGGAAAGGTACAGGGGAGCTCTTAATTCAATAACAGAAATATGCTATCCTGTTTTTTTGTGGAAGTGACGCACAAATGTTAGGAAAGCAGGTGCTGTCTAATTTTCATTGTAGCCGAGGCAGCAGATTCCCCTATTTTTTGATACATATTCTAACTCAGACGCGGGAAAGGACAGGGGGGAGGTGGGTCAAGATAATGACAAAGACCAAAGTGAGTTGATCCTATCTTCTTCCACTGTCCTGGCTTCTTATTTGGGACTGAGTCCACGTGTGAAACCCTATCTCCTCAAAAAGATCCAAAAAATGTCATTTCCTTACCGATCTATATAACTTTGCCAATCTATATCTTTTTCTACAGTTATTCTCAAACATTATCTCTAATGTAGACTGAAAATAATGTACACATAGGAAAATGGGTTAGAAATATAAGTAAGTATGCAGATTAGGTAGATATGATAGATAGATTGATAAATTGAAAGATGATAGATATATATAGACATATAGATAGATACATACATACATACATACATACATACATACATACATACATACATAAAATTTTCATTGCTTGGGGTGCCCCATGGAATTCCATAACTATGTTTGAGTAGCTCTGAACGTAGTGGAATAGAAATGAAAACTGATCCTTTTATCTTCCTTCATTGCAGCCTTCCGGGCCAGGAGAGAAAGTGGCCTGCAAAGGGTGGTGGGGGGTTAAAGAATTTCTAATTGCATCACTGTAACAGACTCTTTAAGTAACTTTTCACCTTTTGTGACTTGCCCAGCGGTAATGGCTACTTGGAAGTGGAAGTAAAATTAGGTGTTAATATGGTAGGAATTGAAAGCAAAAGTATAACTCAAAAATTATTTTTTAATCAATTCTTTAAACAGCAACACCCTGTAATTTTTCATCAGCAATGTTTAATTTTAAAAAAAGCAAATCATGAAATAGGTTATTGGCACTAGGAAAAATGGCCATTTCATTTCTTGGTTGTGAGGACCAACAATTTGGATTGAGATATATGATTGACAATGAAATGTTATTCACCAAATATAAAAGTTCGTCTAAATATAAAAGTTATCTTCTTAAAATACACCCAGGGCACCATGGCAATTATAAATATTTATTGGATTCATTTTCATCTATGCATAAAAACAGAAAAACAGCGAATATCACAATTTTTTTATCATATTAATTTTGTGGAAATATTCCCCTCAAGTACATCATGGGTAGGATGAGCTAGGAAATCTTAGTCAACAACTCATCCCAAAGTAACTCAGCTAAAGAGCTAAGAAATGGTAAAAGATTAAACGAGACCCCAATTATTTCCCCTATACTTTCCCTGACCCCCCGAAAATTGTCTTAGAGAACTGGGCTGCACCATCAACCCAGGGGTTGACTGCACAGATTCAGGTGCTCAGAGCTGCCTGCTCCCTAATTGAGGCTTCTGTGTTCAGCCCCATCAGGACCAATGTTCTGGTCCCTTCTTGAGAGGCTGTGATGTCTAATCCATCGGGGCCAGGAGTAAAAGGCCTTGAGTACTCATACCCAGCTCCCTGAAACGTGCATCCAGAAATAAATGTGTCAGAGGCGCGAAGGGCGTCGGGAGCACTCTGAGATGCCCAGCGGAGGGGGCCCACAGGCTATTGGTTAAATGTCCTGGAATAAGCACCTTCCCAGAGTTAGAGTGAAATCACTGCATGTATTCAGAAAAACACATATTTTTAGTAAAATATGTGTTTAGTAAAATATGTGACATTTCTAGAATAAAGAAAAAAAATTGAAGTATCATAGAGGGAGGGAGTTAATTTTATTTTTTATTTATTAATTTATTTTTCGAGCTTTATTGAGGTATAATTGACAAATAAAAGAAAACTAATTTTAAAGAAATTAATTTAAGTTAATCTCTGATTTCTTTTCCTGGCTGAAAAAGTTTACAATTTGAAAATATTCTACATTAATAGTGAACAAAGAGATGAAATGGATAATAAGTCATTCTGCCAAAAATATTTTTAAAAAATAAGGCTCTCCAAAATTTTAAGGTGGCAGCAAGAGAAATACTCAATATTGTTGGAAGTGGTGCAAATGAGTAGGAATATTTTGAAAAACAATTTGGTTATACATGTGAAGATGCTTAAAACTTTACATTTAACTTATAGAAAATCTATCCTCAGGTTAGCAAGAGGGTTAAGACATAGATTTCGGTATGAAACAATTTAGCTCATCATTATTGGTTAAAGGAGTAAAAGTATGATAACCAAAAATATATAGATTGGTAAATTATTTATGATACTGTTTCCTATAAGATTATTATAGAGGTATGAAAGTTTCCAAGTAATATTTCACAAAATTATAAAAGTATCCACACAATATTAATGGTAATAAAGAATATAAATATATATGAGTATATACATATATCATGATCCTAAATCTAAGAAAAATTACATGGGATATGTAAGTTTTCCTGAGCTTAATCTATTTTGTTTTTCAAACATAAAAACACGTTGGATGAAACTTAACTAATAACTCTTGTGGTGTTATAAAGGGTTATTTCCCTGTGATGGAATCATAGGCCATTTAAATTTTTTATACTGTGCTGTATATTTAAATTTTTCTATCACAAGCTAGTACTATATTATCTGAAAAATAATTATATCTATTTTTAAGTAATAAGAAAATTTTATCAGCTAAATCCAACTGCTAGTTTCCCTGCTCTGAGAAGTGGGATAGCAAATCACTTTTTAAATAGAGCCATAAAATGTCAAATGATTACTACAGTAAATTTCTCTGGAAATTCAGAGGAAGAAGAGTTAGTTTCTTGGAGAAAATGGAATACCTAGTGAAGCAGACCTGAAGTCAGATTCAGAAGGCCTTGAATGCCAGACTAAGGAAGATAGATTTTATTCCGATGGAAACAGAAATTTTTGAAGGGATTTTTGTGGCCCTACCTAATGAATCTCCTTTGTTCTTCTCCATTAAAGTTGGTACTTGAAAATGTATATACATGTGTGTATTCATATCTGAACGTATGTACACTGGATGTATTCACCCCTAAGCAGGAAATAATGTGTCTATAAAGAAGAAACAGGAAGAATGATTAAGGTATTCGTTAATTAGGGTCCATTTACATTACTAGAGTCAGCTAAAACCATCCCCTTATTCAAACAGAAATCTCCTCAATTTATTACAGTCATTATTATTGGGTAGTAAGAGATAGTTTGAATTTCACAAGTAGGGAAAATTGCATAGTCTGTTGCTTCTCTCAGAGGTCACTATTAGTCAATGTTTGAGGAAAAGGAATTGTGATTCTTAGGAAATGAAGTGAACATTTATCGAGTACCGACTACGTGCAAGACAGCTGGGTAAATTCCATAGATATTCTCGTCCAGTCCTCTCAGCAACCCCTCAAGACTGATATAACCCACACTTCACAGTAAAGGATTCTGAGAAAGATGCTAGGAAAGCCATGTAGCGGGCCCATGTGGGCCTGGATTTAAGCTCGGAACTGATTTCTCTCACTATAAGTCAATGGATGATAACTTTTGACACTAGAGCACACCCGTTAACTCATGAATTTTCTGATGTTATTATTAAATTATAACGTTTGAGATTATGTATACAGATATGCAACCTGTACTTGTGTTTACGTAGTTACAGTGTACATATACAGCTATTATATACCTGTGTGTTTATGTATACATACATTATAGTAGCAAACTTATACATGCTGATAGCAATATATTACATACTTATTATGCTATGCTTTTTAATATACATGTGTTATATATAGCTACATATAAATATACAGGGTCTGGCACAAATAACACCTCTTTTTTATTACAAAATCATAAGCATGTAATTCTGTAACATAACTATATCACACTCAAACACACCATATGATATTTTAGGTGAAATGTTCAAATTAAAACTATCAATTATTACCCTACCAACAATACTCAAGCAGACGTTACTTCTGCTGGACATTGTATATTAAATAATACATAAATATAAATTATACATAAACACATATGGATATATGTTTATACATAAAATTATATAAGAAGACTGCTGAGCTACCAGAGAACCTATGTTGTAGTCGAGGAAACATTACTCCCCAATGCCAAATGAGTTCTGACTCTACTTTTAGGGTTGCAGCCCCGAAGAAGACAGCGGGTGCTTGCCTTGAGTCCAGAGGCTGTGCCTCCCTAACAATGATCTGGGAATCCCCAGATGGAAACGTGGAGGACGTTTTCCCTTTCCTTTTCTCCCATCCATGCGCCCCAACACCCACCTCACCAGCCCACACCCTGTCAAAGTCCACTGTTGGAGGAGAGGCGGCAGATTCCCTCAGCCCTGACGCTAACTCTATTCTATAGACTCAAAAGATCAACTCTAAATCTGGTCCCTGTAGTGAAAGGACAATCCCCTAACAGTGAAATTTGTTCAGCTTTTTATTTAAGGAAACGATGTACCATTATCATCGGTGAACCAACCGAACAATCAGCCCTACAAAAAATGAAGGGGCGAGTCCTAGAGAAAAGAGCCCTGGGTGGGAGTTTGCGGTTCTGCACAAAGGCGGCGGAGGCCGTGCTGCCACTGCTTTTCTCCGTCCCAGGACCCCATGCATGGCACCAGCTCTAGCGTGAAGGGAGATTTAAAAGCAACTAAGTACATAGAAACATTTCTCATTCATTATCTGGGGTTTCTGCTACTGGGTGACATATCATTAGTTCTAGTGTAAGGCAAGCTTTAAAAATGTAATTACTTAATCATGCAGTTAGCTTCCCATCAATCCTAGCAGCATTTGTTCTTAACTAGCTTTTAAGAACAAAATTAGGAGTAATTTGTAAACAAAAGTAATTGAAGAAAGGCAGATATTGCCAAGGTGTTGACAGCATTAGCAGACATTATTGTTTCCCTTAATACCGCCCCAGCACCGCAGTGAACAATAGGTAGCTGGTAAAAGGCAACAAGGGGGTCTGTAGGTTGCAAGCTGAGGAAGGGTAACACTAGGCAAAGTCCACCTTCCCCAGGCCCTATCGGTGTCCAGCTGCAACAGGCAGGCGGACCCTCTACTCCAAAATGGATTTGCATTAGAATTCAATTACTTGGAGATTTATGCTGTGGTTTAACATTTTTAGCATGACATGAGAATAATTTCATCATGCTCTTCATTCCCTCTTAGTAGATACTGAGTCCAAGAATTTTCCGATGAAAAGTGTTGTCCTATCCACATGAGCCACAGAGGTACAGTTTCCATCTGGTAAGACCCTCTCAGGAAAGTCACAGTAGTGACAAAAATGGGGGCGGGGGCAGTACTTTCTTGAAAGGAGCTTTGCCTGTGTTTCCTTCGGGCTACTGGATACAGGTCCGGTGACCATATAGTGCGCGTTCCCCTGGGCGAGACAGTGAGCTAAACACTCAAGAAACAGCAGTGAGCAAAAACTGGACCCCCATTTCAACAAGCTCATTATTTAGTGTGAGAGAAATGGAAACAAAGCGTTCTCAGAAATACATTTGCAGTAACATAGATAGATCTTGAAAGTACTATGCTAAATAAAATAAGTCAGATGAAAAAGGACGAGAACTGTATGATTTCACTGGCATCTGGGATATAAAACTGAAAGCAAGAAACAAATAAACAATAGCCCTGGTTGGTGTAGCTCAGTGGATTGAGTGTGGGCTGGGAACCAAAGGGTTGCTGGTTCGATTCCCAGTCAGGGCACATGCTTGGGTTGCAGGCCAGGTCCCCAGCGGGGGCCACGTGAGAGGCAACCATACATTGATGTTTCTTTCCCTCTCTTTCTCTCTCCCTTCCCTTCTGTCTAAAAATAAATAAATAAAATCTTTAAAAACAAACAATAAACAAATGGATAGATACAGACAACAGAAAGGTGGCTTTCAGAGGGTTGGGGAGGATGAAGAGGCTAAAGGGGGACAAAAATATGTTGACTGAAGGAGAATAAGCTTCAGGTGGTGAGCACACAATAGGGTGTACAGATGTTGTGTTTTAAGTTGTACGACTGAAATTTATATAATGTCACTAACCAATGTTATTTCAAAGAAATTAATAAAGAAGTGAAAAAAAAAAAGAGGGAAAGACTTAACCCATGTTCGTAGTAGACTAATAGTTAGCTTCTGACTCTGCCTATTGGTAGGGGAAACTCTCTACTTCCTCCAACAGAAGTCATGAAAAAGTGTAAGTCTTAGAGCACAAACAGGAGTGCCAGGCCCTGAAATGGTAATATCAGTATCTTTATTTTATAGATGAAGTAAGTGAGTCTGAAATGAATCAAATAACTTACCAAATAGCATACATATAATAAATGGCACAGTTGGGATTCAAATCCAGGTATTTATTTATTTTTGTTGCTGTTGGTAGCATGACGGCGAGTCCAGCTGTCTTCCCAAGAACCCCTGGAATTCAACAGAACTCCCGAACCCGGAGTCGGAGCACCAGCTTCAGTTCCGCTTCTGAAACCTTCTCCTGTGTGACTTTAAGTTGTAAAACTTCTCTGAGCTTCCATGTTCCCGTCAGCAAAAGTTAGTATCTTGGTACATTTTCCTCAGTCTGTGGCTGTAACGATCTCATGGAGTAATGAAAGTAAAAATTCTCTGTAAAGTTTGAGTTCAGAAGTAAAATATTAGTACTGTAAGATTCCATTTATATGAAGTCCAGAAATAGGCAAAGTGGCCTGTGGTAATAGAAATCAAAATAGAGTGGCCCTCGAAAAGTAAAAAATTGGATGGAAAAGGCACAAGGAACTTTCTAGGCTAATGAAAATGTTCTATCAATTGTCAATACTCATCACATTGAGCACTTAAAAATGTGCACTGTTTTGTGTGTAAATGATGCCTCAAATTTCCATCAAAAAAAGATGATTATTTCTATTAAAGATTTTTTAAAAGTTAAATGTAATTTTTCGCATCAATTGTTAGCATCTCAGAAGTGAGCTAAAGTCTAATGTCCAAAATGGACAGTCCAAGGGAGGCCCTTCATGTACCATTAGAAATCTCTAGAGAGATCACATATCATTATGCATCTAATTTAATTCAAAATAGATTTCACCTCTTCTCTATATCCTTAAAAACCAAAGCATTAAGAATCATCATGACCTTCTAGGTTGCTGACTCTAGCATATAAGAAAAAGATGAAATTTACTGCTCTCTATAATTATCAATGTGGAAAAATTTTCAAAACTTAAATGTACTAACCGGAGAATGCTAATAATATTACATGTGGGTTGTAATAAATAAAAGAGAGAACTTTTTTATCTAGTGGCATACAGGACAACAGAAATTGTTACCAAAGGAAGTAAGGTACCCGTTCACATCATTTTGCAGTGGGTAAATGTTACTTTATTTCAATTTTTTTCATGACTAGGGCAATTTTTAATTTCTATAGGGTTTTGTGATTCTAACACAAACAAGAATAAACACATGTTTTTGAGTGCTCAGAAACATTGGGTCAGCACACACACATGCAAACATACATGAGGTCATATGTGTGTGTACACATGTGTACACACACAAACATGTGAGGTCTATCTGGGAAAAGTCCAGCCATTGTTAACATAATGAGAACAGTTTGTGTGACATCTATGTGACCTGGCAGCCAAGGAGAGTGGACTGGCATGCACATGCCTGACCAATGACACCTTCATTGTACTAATCGGTAGGGGGCGTATAGACGCCATTGAGTGAGCATGTGTACTGTGTGGCTGCTGCATTCAAAATGACTGAGTGAATAGAGCAATGAATCTGCATCAGATTTTGCGTTAAGCTTGAACATTCCTCCGTGGAAACTATTCAGATGATTCAGAAGGCTTTCAGGGACGATGCAATGAGTGCAGTGCAAATAAAGTTGTGGTACAAATGCTTCAAAGATGATTGGGAATCTGTTGGAAGCGACCCATGTTCTGGAAAGCCTGCAACAGGCAGAACAGCTGAGAATGTTGAATGTGTATGAGCTGCAACCAACAAAGATCAGTGACTGACAGTGTGAGAAGTAGAAGGTGAGCTGGGGATTCCAAAACTACTGTGTCTGACATTCTGACACAGGATCTTGGCACAAAACGTGTCATGGCCAAATTCGTTCAGCGGCTTCTGCTACCAGAGCAGAAGGAACATCGTGTTTCAGTTGCTAATAACTTCATTCAAACTGCTACCAATTAACCATATTTCCTCAAGAAAGTCATAAGTGGAGATGACTCATGGGTCTATGGCTATGATCCAGAAACGAAGGCCCAGTCATCCCAATGGAAGTCACCTGGTTCTCCACACCTGAACAGAGTATGGCAGAGATACAGCAAGATCAAGACCATGTTAACTATATTTTTTTATTGGAAAGGTGTTGTCCATCATGAGTATGCCCCTCCATGCCACATAGTTAATAAGGAGTACTACCTCGGTAGTCTTCATTGGTTGAGAAATACATTATGATGAAAATGGCTGCAGCTATGGGCTACTGGTTATTGGCAGCTTCATCACAACAATGCACCCCGCTCATGCACCATGGTCTCTTGCAGACTTCTTTGGCAAAACATCAACTCACCCAGGGTACTAAGCCCCACCACAACCTAGATTTGGTGTCCTGCAACTTCTGGCTTTTCCCAAAACTAAAATCACCTTTGAAAGGGAAGAGAATTCAGACCATCAGTGAGATTCAGGAAAATATGATGGGGCAGCTGATGGCAATTCCAAGAAAGGATTTTGCAGAGCGTTTTGAACAATGGAAAGGATGCTGGGAGAACTGTGTGAGGTCCAAAGGTGCTCACTTCGAAAGAGGCTGAGGTGTCACTGTGCTATGTACAATGTTTCTTGTATCTTCTTCAATAAATGTCTCTATTTTTTATATTACATGGCTGAATACTTTCTGGATAGGCCTCATGTATGCATATATACATATGTACACAATAGTGTGGTATTCAGGCTTAAAAAAGAAAGAAGTATAGATATTTACAACAGGGTAAACGTGGAAGGCACTGTGTTAAGTGAAAGAAGCCAGACGTAAAAGACAAACAAGTGCTGGCAAAGTCGTGGAGACAAGGGAACCCTAGTGCACTGTTGGTGGGAATGCAGGCTGGTGCAGCCTCTGTGGAAAACAGTATGGAATTTCCTCAAAAAACAAAAGATGGAAATGTCTTTCAATCCAGTGATCCTACTGCTGGTACTACACCCTCAGAATCCTGATTCACCAATTCAGAAGAACCTATGCACTCCAGTGTTCACAGCAGCACAATTTACAATAGCCAAGTGCTGGAAACAGCCAAAGTGCCCATCAGTAAATGAGTGGATCAAAAAAAAAAAATGTGGTACATTTAATAATGAAATACTACGCTGCAGAAAGAAAGAAACAACTCCTACCCTTTGCGACAGCATGGATGGAACTGGAGAGCATTATGCTAAGTGAAATAAGCCAGGCAGTGAGGGACAAATACCATATGATCTCACCATTAACTGGAACATAATCAACAAAACAAACAAATGAGCAAAATATAAACAGAGACTTGAAAAGAAAAATCAATGATAGTGACCAAAGGGGAGGGGGGAGGGGGATAACGAGGGGAAAGAAGGGGAAGAGGCAAGCAAAGGAACATGAATGGAAGACTCATGGGCATGGACAATTGGGGGGATGGGGTAGAGGTGAGCAATGGGGAAAAAGGCAGGACAACTATAACTGAACAACAATAAACCAAAAAAAAAATAAAGGCAAAAAAAAACCAAAAAAAGAATGACAAATACCGCATGACCTTGACCTTACTTACATGTGGAATTTTAAATAGTCAGACTCATAGAAGCAAAGTGTAAAATTGTGGTAACCAGGGGCTGGGGAAAGGAGAAAATGGGAAGATGTTGGTCAAATGATACAAGCTTTCAGTTACAGAAAATAACTTAAGTTGTGACAATGCAATGTACAATAATGTGACTATAGTTAATAATACTTTCTTGTGTCTTTAGCACTCACTAAGGTAGACCTTACATTTTCCCACAGAGCACACACTTGCACAGATGATAACTATCCGAGGAGATCATTCATAATGTGTAGCAAATCATCAAATTGTACACCTTAAATATATAAAATTTTTATTATCAAATATCCCTCAATTAATAGAAAAATGAGACTCCAATTCAGATATGAAAAAAATATGTATTGGATCAAGTCTTCATAGTCCAAAGCAAATCGACAAACAAGTTTCCACTGAGCGTCTGCTCTGGGCCCAGAACAACAGTTAAAAGGGTTGAGATAATCATCCATATAATTATCTAAGCCCCAGAGTGACTTTCATTAGTTTACATAGATCATTTGGGTAGAAGGAGGCTTTTCCCTTTTGATTATCTATAAAACTAAATCAGTATTACAAGACTGGTTTAGTTCTTTAAAAGATTAAATAAAAATTACTTACAATCAAAGTAAACAGTTCAGCTGGGAAATTCTTTTGACAGACCTTCAGAACTTGAAAACATGTATCAGCTTAGGTTTTTTTCTTCTTTTAAAATATATTTTATTGCTTATGCTATTACAGTTCTCCCAATTTTCCCCCTTTGTCCTCCTCCACCAGTACCTCCACTCCCTCCAGCAATCCCCTCCTTCAGTTCATGTCCATGGGTCATGAATATAGGTTCTTTGGCTACTCCATTTCCTATACTGTTATTCGGGAAATGTATTTATACATTTTACGTTGACTGGTGGTGGAATGCGGGACACGTATAAATACATGTTTTGTAGACTAGCGGTAGAATGCGGGTAATGTATAAATACATTTATTTTTATACTTTTTTATTGCTCTAAAGGGATGTTAACATGCAGATATACAAATTCCAAAGGACAAAATTTGGGTCTCTTTAACACAGACAATGGTGAATTATGTATATATGTTTTAATGATTATCACACAAAAAAACACTACTAAAACTTCATTCTTTCTTTTTTTAAATACGATTAACACAACAAAAAACACTACTAAAACTTCATTCTTCTTTTTTTACAATGAAGTTTTCTTTCTTAAAGAAAGAAAACTTTTTTTATAATGAAGTTTAAGAAAGAAAACTTCATTCTTTTTTTACACATTTTACACACTTTTTTCAAAATATTTTCAATAAATCGGAATTTTTACATAGTTTATTACTTTTATTTCAATTTCCAGTGAGTTTTACAGTATTTGTCTGTTTAAAATTTAAGAAAAATAATTCAGTATACATTTTATAGTAAATCACAAAAAGTTCCATTGAAAAAAAAATGTAAAACTAAAGTTATCGTAATTTTACTGAATGTTGCCATTTGCACAAAATATTAGCAAAAAATGGCCCGCTTCACCTGTTAGCTTGCAATAAAAGCTACCCGCATACCAGGGGTTAACATCTCCCTGTCTATTTTGTTTCCACCGATTTGTACTTCTTAATCCCTGCACACTTCCCCCCTCAACTTCCTTCCCCCTCCCAGCTGATAACCCTCAAAATGATCTTCATATCTATGATTCTGTTCCTGTTCTTCTTGTTTGCTTAGTTTGTTTTTTAAATTCAGTTGAGAGTTGTGAATTTGTTGTCATTTTAATGTTTGTAGTTTTGATCTTCTTTTACTTACATAGTTCCCTTTAACATTTCATGTAAAAATGGCTTGGTAATGATGAACTCCTTTAACTTGACCTTGTCTGGGAAGCACTTTATCTGCCCTTCCATTCTAAATGATACCTTTGCTAGATAGAGTCATCTTGGATGTAGGTCCTTGCTTTTCATCACCTTGAATATTTCTTGCCAGTCCCTTCCAGCCTAAAAAGTATCTTTTGAGAAATCAGCTGACAGTCTTATGGGACTGTCACTCTCTGCTTTTCTCTCTGCTTAGGTCACTCTCTGCTTTTCTTTCTTTTTTGCTGCTTTTATGATTCTCTCTTTATCTTTAATCTGGCATTTCAATTATTATGAGCCTTGGTGTGGTCCTCTTTGGGTCCAACTTGTTTGGGACACTCTGAGCTTCTAGGATTTGTATGTCTATTTCCTTCACCAAATTAGGGAAGTTTTCTTTCATCATCTTTTCAAATAAGTTTTCAATTTCTTGATCTTTCTCTTTTCTTTCGGGCACCTCTATGATTTAGATATTGGTATATTTGGAGATGTCCCAGAGGCTTCTTATTCTATTCTCATTTTTTAAAATTCTTTTTTCTTCTTTCTGTTCCTATTGAATGTGTTTTTCTTCCTTGTTGGTTCCCTGTAGATTTTTTTTTTATTTCACTTAGTGCAAATTTCTGCCCGAGTCATTCTTATGCTGCTGCAGTACCCAGTGATTTTTTTGAGCATCCTGATCACCAGTGTTTTGAACTCTGCATCTGATAGGTTGTTTATCTACATTTCATTTCATTCTTTTTCTAGAGTTTTGTTCTGTTCTTTTATTTGGGCTCTATTTCATTTTCTCCTCAATTTGGCAGCCTCTGTGTGTTTGTTTCTGTGTATTAGGTAGAGCTTCTTTGACTCCCTGTCTTAGTAGTGTTGTCTATAGTAGAAAAGGCACCTGTCAAGTGTGCGGAGTAGAGCTTTAGGTAATCATCAGGGTGAGGAACCCATTTCATGGCTTTGTGGCTCTGTGTGGGGGAGGATTCAGAGAGGGGACAATGCCACTGCCTAGCCTCTGGAGACTGCCCAGGAGAGAGCTTCTCCTGGAAGTTGCCCTGTTGCCTGTCATCTCACTTTCTCCCCTTCTTTCCATATGCCACTTGTGTCCTTCCAGCTGTTGCCCTAGTGCTGAATTCCAGAGAGGGTTGGTCTGTGTGAGTCCTAAGTCCGTAGTGGGCTCTTTAAGAGGAGTCTTTTGAGAATCCCTCAGTTTCTTCTGCCACCCAAACCCCACTGGTTTTTATAGACAGAAATTATAGGGACGTATCTTCCTGGCACTGCAACCCTGGGCTTGGTGGTCTTTCCTGGAGCTGGGATTGCTTGCTCCCAAGGTATCCCTCCCAATTTTTATCCACCACACATGAGTGTGGGACCACCTATTCTGCTACCTTCCAGGGTTTTTTGTGTCTCTGTCCCTCCTACCCATCTGGATGAATGGTACTTCTTTAAATCCTTGGCTGTTGGACTTCCATACAGCTCAATTTTCTGATGAATCTGGGTTATATTTGTTTTATAGTCTAGTTGTAATTTTTGCTGTAGTTGTGTGTGGAGGTAAAGCGTGTTTACCAATGCCTGCACTTGACCAGAAGTCCCACCAGCTTAGGTTTTAATGTTAATCAGCTAGACAAGACTTGATGAACTGTCCAATCATGAAGGCTGCTCAACACTCCCAGTAAGAATCACAGTTTATTGTCTTTTTCCTTAATAAAATGAAGAATTAAGTTGATCTGCAGTGGCAAAAATAAGACTATCCATACCTGTGGACCACGTTGAGTTTTGAAGTGGGCCAAACATTTATGGATAAACTGCCTCCCTATATTATGTGAAGCTCAGGGCAAATCCTTGTCAAATACAAAAATCTCTATCTAGATGCCATAGGAAATACCTCCACCACCATCATCATCATCATCACCATCATCAGACATTTTAAAAAGTACCTTTATATAAAGCTCTGTCATTCTATGATGTTTAATGTCATCTTTCTCTTGTCTCTACAAAATGCAACATGAATCACATAATTGGAAAGGGTGACCCACAGAATTAATGCTGGGGTCTTGGCTACAATCACTGAGCTTTCCTCCTCGACAGGCAGCTTTTGATTCCGACGAGCCCAGTGTCTGGAGGGAGCAGATGCTCTGAGAGAGAGAAGGTGGATACAGTGGAAAAGCTGTCCTGCGTGGGACCTGCTGCAGGGCCTGCCTCCCACTTCGTTCTTCCCATTTGCTCAGGGTCTTCACCTCCACTTCAGAATCAGAACCCAAGGGGAGAAATACAAACCCTGGGAGCTTCCAGGTAGTTCACTGCTCCCCGGTAAGGGAAAGAACACTGGCTTGGGGGTCAGGAAGACCAGATTTTAATTCAAACTTTCTTCTGGTTATTTAATCAAAGTAATGATAATAGGTACTTTACATTTATTATTTTAGTAATCCTTAACTCAGGCCTAAAAACACTTTCCAGGGAATTCGAAATTGCTACTTTATTACATCAAATGTAATATTTGTCATCTCTTTGGCAACAATTACTTCCTCCCAGTTACTTTCCTTTTTTTCCCTTCATATCATCTGACCCTCCCTCTCTAAAATTATTTTTAAATGTGTTTATATGTATGTATTGTCTACCTTCTTCACACAATGAAAGCTCAGGAGAACAGAGGTCTTGTCTGGCTGGCAGTTTCTAGAAGATTACTACTGTTTAACAAGGATAATTCAATAAATAAATGGAAGGATAGCCTTGTATGGAAGAAGGAACTATTATTACTTTCATTTTACAGGTGAATAAAGTAGGATTAAGAGAAGGCAGAGCCCTGGGCAGAGGAGCTCAGCTGGTTGGGCATCGTCCTGCAAAATAAAAGGTCGCTGGTTTAATTCCTTGTCAGGGCACATGCCTGAGTTGCGGGCCAGGTCCTCGGTCGGGGTGCATGCGAGAGGCAACCGAAGGATGTTTCTCTCTCACATCAATGTTTCTCTCCCTCTCTTTCTCCCTACCGTCACCTCTCTCTTAAAGAAAGAAATAAAATCAGAGAGAGAGAGAGAGAAGATAGAAAATTTGCCCAAGTCAGTCCCCTAGCAAGTAAGGGCACAGCTGTGAGTTCTACTCCAGCTGTCTCCCTCACAGCCCACCCCCTAGTGCCTGTGCTTCAGCTGTCCATGTCTCTGTTTTATCATGTGAAAAACTGTGGATATGATCTGCATGTTGGGGTTATCATATGGACAAAGATAATGTGCACAGAACTCCTGACATGTGCTAGCCATTCAATAAATGGTATGTATAATCTCCGTGGGGCCATCTCATGAACAGAGTATTGTAACAGGGTACAGTCAAAGGGGCCCCAAATAAGGATTTATAATCCCTATTTGGACCCAAATAGGGTCCAGAACTCAAGGTGTCCAGGAAATATTAGAAATATATATATAGGATGTCCTCACCCTCGCAAGTCTGAGGGGGGGATGGGACTCCTGGAGCAGGGCCATGCAGAGCTGTTTTGTATAGCAGCAGCTTTGCAGCTAACCTCTGGCACGGTCATTTAACATGTCTGTGACCTTTAACTGGTTTCATAGATATGTTAAATAGCTGTGGCCATGCTTTGAGCCAAGGAGATGGAAGTGACTTCCACCCAAGATGTAACTGAGGGGCAACTCCCCCTGCTCACAGCACCGCCAGCCCGTGTGAGAGCTTGGAGATGCTTGGCTCCATGCCATGGGGCCACGCCTGCTCCCAGTCACCATGGCAGCCCAGTAAAGCTGGAAGAATACGGGAATGCTGGCAGGTGTACCTGATTGTAGGAGGAGGTGGAAATGGGGTTGCAGAGGAAGATTGACATGGGGATTTAAATCCAGGTGCCGCAGCCTTGTCAAGGGAGAGAAACACACTGCTTTTGGCAAGAGGGTAGAACCCCGCGGCTTTGGGGCTTTCTTTGCCACGCAGCTTAGGAAGCTGGGAAGCAAGATGTAGCAACGATGCAGAGCTCTCTCTCTTAGCAGTTCTGAAGAATGCAGGAGAGATGTTGCAGGAAGGAAACACGGGACCATGAGGCTTTGGAGCAATGGGGACCCCTCAGCCTGGGAGAGAGAGAGAGGACCACGTGGCTTTGGGTGGCTCCTTTTACCACGCGCCCTAGGAAGCAGGAGAGACTGCCTGGAAGAAAAGGGGTGAAAGGACTCTTGCTGGTGGGCCATGAGAAGGTGCCACAGGGACTTAGATTAACGGGAGAATGCAGCGGCGATACAGCTGATGGTGCTGGAACTGAGGGGCTACCTGAACCACAGACTTCTACTTCCTTTCCTGAGATATGGTACCCTGGACTGGGCAGGGGGAGAAGGAAGGACTGTGTGCATTTGTGGGTATTCTAAAGAACTTTAGTATTTTAAAGAAGACATTAAGTCATTACTCCAAGCCTGTATAACTTGATAATAAAGAATTCCTTTCCTTTTCACCAGTCTCTGGCATTGAGAGACGTCTTTCCTTTGGCGGTGAGCATAACTAACCTAGTATGGGGTGAGGGGAGACCCCAGAAGCACAAAGGGGGGTCCTTTTGGCAACAATATATTGTTGGGTGCCCCCGCCCTGTTCTATAACAGTATGACACTGTGTCCTTCATGAGGATGTCAGCCACACTCTACCTCCAAACCAGGATAGTCATGTCTTTGTGTAGGTTAAGCCTAACTTACATGGAATGAAATAGGAAGGAAATGAATCAGGCATTTATTTTCTACCACATATCAGACACACATTAGCATACTTAATTTTTAAAATAGCTCTATGAAGTATTCACATTTAATAGTTAAGGAAATTTAGGTTCAGAGAAGTAAAGTGACAAGAACACGGATGCACAGCATATAAAACAAGTAGGTGTCCAGGGTGCAGGCAAGTCATACTGTATTTTAAATTATTTGCCTGCATGCCTCCCTCCCCAGACTTCATGCTTTTTGACAACAGGGATCAAGTGTTCAGGTCACCTGTGCATGTCCAGGATCTATCATTACATTGCACAGGGAGATATGCCTGCACAGACCTGCATACATCTTCAGTAAATTCTGGCCAAATGGATGAAAAAAGGAATGAGATTCAATGCTCTTTCTAATATACTCTGTAACCTAATTGAGCTCCCAAACCAACTCTCAGCCTTGTGAATACAGGAAACAATGCCAAACTCCAGGAAACACATGGGAAGAGCTGCAAGAGGATTAAGGATGGATGAGCATCTTGTGTTTCTGTGCAAGGAACACAGTGTTCAGAAAATAAAAGGACTAGTTTCAAAGGTTTATTCTCAAAACATAAAAGTGAACAATCAGTTCTAAATGTTCCAGGGTCTTAGCACATTCAGGAGACTTGCTTAAAATCAATCAATAAATTAATTTACTAATATTTATTGTGCTGAGCCAGGAGATGTGGAGAAGAATACTAATAATGATTTACATTTGGGTGGACTGTATATAAATGACTATGGAGCATAATCTACTTCCCCTTTAATTCTCAGTAGAGGTCTGTGAGCTGGGCCTTATGCCCGCATTTTTGTTACACAAAAGGAAACTGAGTTTCAAAAGCTATTTAGATTCACCGAGTTGCACAGTTGGGTAGTGTTGTGACCTGGGTTTGAACTCATGATTCAGATCCAAGCTTATGTTCAGATATTATCACAGCTGAGAAAAGCGTCTTAAGATACAGGCTCTGAATCCCAAGAGTCTATGACCTATTTGTGATGAGACCACAGTGCTTTGGAAACAGGGACTAAACACTAAAGAATAAGGAATGAAATAGAGAGGGAGACAGACTGAAGGCAGTGGACATTGAGAGACAAGTACATTTCCCCAGAAAGGATACGCTTAGGCTATGCTACTTGACAGATTTGGGAAATGGAAGAATGATGAATTCAAAATCTCATTTTGTGTGTGTCTTAGATAGTTACCAATATAGAGAATAATTCTAAAGAAAAACAAACATTTGTATGATGCTTTGCTGTTACAAGATACAGTAAGTTTCTTTAGTCAAGGATGAAAGCTGGCTTAGACAAATGGCAAATTTAGATTTGAATGGGTTGAGTTTAAGGAGATGTTAGAACATCTAAGTAAAAATAGTCAGGGGGCCTTGACTTTGGGTGAGAAGCCAGAACTTCAACCTGCAACACTGTGACCCTTAAAGGGAGAAACCATTTTTTATAATGCTTCTTATCTTCTCATTGCCATTTTTATCTTGGGCTCTATTAATTTGCCTGGTATATATGGGGGCTAAATAACTATGTGTAAATTGTTTGAATGAATGAGTGATTGATTTAATAATTATATCTGTCCTACCTGTGATAACAATTAATACAAGAAAGGTGGCTAACACCAAGAGCGATGAATCCAAATGGCAAAAAGAAATATTGTACAATCTACAGTGGTTTTATTCTCTTCTCAGTCTATTTTCATGGGAAACTATTTTCAGACAAACTGTTTGCTCTTCAAGTCAGACCTTCTGATGTGTTACGGGAAGATGGCTAAGGCCAAAATAGATCAAATGCGGGTCCCTCATGTATAATGTTTCTGTTTGTTGTTTTTGTGTGTGTTTTTAGAAAATATCTGCAATTCCCTTCTGCCCACCCCAAGACTCCCAAATGTCTGAAACTTGCAGACCCTCCTGATCTCAGAGGATGGCTCTTGTTTAAAAACTGTACCAGTAAGTGGAATCTGGTATTTAATGAAACACACGGAAATTGCTATATGGTGCCAAAGATCCTTCCTACGCTGCTGCACATGTCATGAGGCAACATTTTATAGGCATTGTAAAATCTTTTTACCACACACAGCTGTATTACCCAAAATTACTCAAATCTGCAGGGCATCTGAAATTCACTCTGAAACAGTAATAGGCTTCGCTGCTTAGAAAGTGATTATGACTAATGCACAAAAACAGTTATCACTAGACTTAATCGCCAAGAATTAAGATATATATATATATATATATATTCATTCTCACTGAAATTTGAGCAATCACTAGGAAAAAAAACAAGTGATTTTTACAACTTAGAGAATCATGAAAGAGACCTAGGAAAAAGGAAGACTTTATTAGCATTATTTTTATAAGTCCTAAAGTTTCACTCTTTTTAATATACCCTTGGGGTTAATTGGAGAAATTCTGACAAATATTGATGAATGAATCTGCCCTATAGGCATGGTCCCACTCCCAGAGGAGATAACATAAGGATGGGAAAGAGACAGGAGTGGAGTCCAATAGACCTGATTTCCAGTTACAGTTCTGCCTGGGGCAGTTCATTTTCCCCTGGTACTTACCTTCATCTTCCATGCACAGAAGTCTTTGCGCTAAGAATTACTGGGGCCATTTCCTACACTAATATTCTATGATTTAATCTTAGATGATCAAAAGTAGAAAAAGTTTGCTGTCCACCTTTGGCATCTTTTGGAGAGAAAAC
>PVJI01024043.1:0-22545 GCA_004026765.1 Micronycteris hirsuta
CTTTGCTACTCCAGAGAACTTGCAAGGTGGGAGCAGTGAACACCAGTACACCTGCTGGAAGAGGAAATCCACCAACAAAGGAACCACCAACAGAAAACAATGGAAGAAGGTGAAGGAGGGAGTGGAAGCCACACTAACCTCAATCCAGGACTGACCTGGAAATACAACCAATTGGTGGAGAAATTAGCCACAACAAACAACTGAACAAGAGTAAGAGAGAAGCCTCAAAACCTTCTTTACACAAAAGAATCAGCAACAAAACAACCTGTCCACACCTGCAAAAACAGAATACAAGGCATGCTGGATGGAATGACCCTCAGTGAACCAGCTGGAGGAAAGGACCCACCAAAGAAAGACCCAACAGCAATCAAAACCCAAAGACATACAGAGAGCCAACATGAATGGCAGTCCAAGACCAGTAAGTTCAGGAGATTAAGGAGACTGCACCAATAAATCTCGCAGGTATTCTACCATAGAAGTTCATACCATAAACACAGGGAGTCAGAACAGATCGATTTAAGAAACAGAGGCCAACAAGAAGAGTCTCACAAACAATGGGAAGACAAAGAAACAATACCCAAATGAAAGGAAAGGAGGAAGCCTCAGAAGGAATGCTAAATGAAACAGAGGCAAGTCAACTGTCAGATATTGAGTTCAAAGCATTGGTTATCAGGAAGCTCAATGAGCTCAAAGACAATTACCAGAAACTACAGGGAAACAACAACGAACTCACTGCCAACTATATCAACGTGGAAAAGGAAATAGAAACTATCAACAAGGGCTGAGAGGAAATGAAGACTACTATTTCTGAACTGAAGAACACATTGAAGGAATGAAAAGCAGACTCGATGAAGCAGAGGATCGGATCAGCGAGCTGGAGGACAAGGTAGAAAGAAACACCCAGAAAGAGCAAGAAAAGGAAAAGAGGCTCAGAAAGAATGAAGAGATTAAGGAAGATGCAGGACGACATGAAACATAATAATATCCGTATAATAGGAATACCAGAAGGAGAAGGAGAAGAGCAAAGGATAGAAAACCTGGTTAAAAAAGTAATGATGGAAAACTTCCCTAATCTGATGAGAGAAAAAGTCACACAAATCCAGGAAACACAGAGAGTCCCAATCAAGAGAAACCCAAAGAGGCCCACTTCAAGACACATCATAATTAAAATGGCCAAATTCCAAGACAAAGAGAGAATCTTAAAGGCAGCAAGGGAGAAACAGGGAGTAACACACAAGGGAGCCCCAATAAGATTAGCAGCTGACTTCTCAATAGAAACGCTCCAAGCCAGAAGAGAATGGCAAGAAATATTCCAAGTAATGAGAACCAGAGGCCTGCAACCAAGGCTACTGTACTCAGCAAAGCTCTCAATCAAGACAGAAGGCCAAATAAAAAGTTTCCCAGACAAAAGAATTCTAAATAATAAACCTCCACCAAACCAGCTCTGCAAGAGATGCTAAAGGGACTGCTTTAAGGAAAGGAAGGAAAAGAGAGAGGAACACACAGGTACAAAAAAGTGGCAATGAATAAGTACCTATCAATAATAACCTTAAATATAAATGGATTAAATGTTCCAATCAAAAGACATAGAATAGCTGAATGGATAAGAAAACATGACCCACACATATGCTGCCTACAAGAGACCCACCTCAGGACAAAAGACATACACAGACTGAAAGTGAAGGGCTAGAAACAAAGTTTACAAGCAAATGGACAGGTGAAAAAAAGCCGGGGTAGCTATACTCATATCAGACAAAACAGACTTCAAAAAAAAGGCCATAAAGAGAGGCCCAGAAGGACACTTCATAATACTCAGGGAAGAATCCACCAAGAATACATAAACATTGTAAATATACATGCACCCAACATAGGAGCACCCAAATACATAAAGAAAATCCTGGAGGACTTCAAGAAAGATATTGACAGCAACACAATTACAGCAGGGGATTTCAACACCCCACTGCCAAAAATGGACAGATCTTCCAAACAAAAATTCAACAAAGATATTGTGGCACTGAACAATGCCCTAGATGAAATGGACTTAACTAATATATAGAGAGCCTTTCACCCCAAAGAAACTAAGTACACATTCTTTCCAATTGCACATGGACATTTTCAAAGATAGACCACATGATAGGACATAAAAAAAGCCTCAACAAATTCAAGAAAATTGAAATCATATCAAGCATTTTCTCCAACCACAAGGGACCAAAACTAGAAACCAACCCCAAGGAAAAAAAACCAAAACATTCAAAATCATGGAGATTAAATACCACGCTATTAAACAATGAATGGGTCAAGAATGAGACTAGGGAAGAAATAAAAAAAATTCTGGAAAAAAAATGAAAATGAATTGACAACAACCCAAAACTTATGGGACACAGCAAAGTCCTGAGAGGGAAGTTCATAGTGATAGAGGCCTACCTAAAAAAGATAGAAATATTTCAAACAAACAACCTAACCCTATGCCTACAAGAACTCAAGGAACAACAACAAAGACAACGCAGAGCAAGTAGAAGGAAGGAAATAACCAAGATCAGAGCAGAATTAAATGACATAGAGACTAAAAGCACAATTCTAAGGATCAATGAACACAGGAGCTGGTACTTTGAAAAGATAAACAAAATAGACAAGCCTTTAAGCAGGTTCATCAAGAAAAAGAGAGAGGACCCAAATAAACTCAATCAGAAATGAAAGAGGAGATATTACAACTGATGTCACAGAAATACAAAGGATTGTAAGAAATCACTATGAAGAACTTTAGGCCAAGAAATTTGAAAACCTAGGTGAAATGGTAAAATCTCTAGAAAAATATAATCTTCCAAAACTCAATGAAGAAGAAGCAGAAAGCCTGAACCGACCAATAACAGCAGACGAAATTGAAGCAGTAATCAAAAAACTCCCGTCACACAAAAGCCCTGGACCAGATGGCTTCACAGGAGAATTCTACAAAACATTTAAGAAAGAGCTAACCTCTATCCTTCACAGACTATTCAAAAAAATTCAAAAAGATGGAAGACTCCCAAACTCTTTTTATGAAGCCAGCATCATCATAATCCCAAAACCAGATAAGACACAACAAAAAAAGAAAACTTCAGGCCAATTTTGCTGATGAACATATATGCTAAAATCCTCAACAAAATATTGGCAAATCGCCTCCAGCAATACATTAAAAAGATCATACACCATGACCAAGTGGGATTCATCCCAGGGATGCAAGGATGGTACAATATTCGCAAATCAGTAAACGTAATATATCATATAAACAAAAGCAAAGACAAAAATCACATGATCATATCAATAGATGCAGAAAAAGCATTCAATAAAGTACTGCACCCAATTATGATAAAAACACTTAGCAAAGTGGGAATAGAGGGAGCATTCCTCAACATAATAAAGGCCATATATGAGAGACCTACAGCCAACATTATACTTAATGGGCAAAAACTAAAATCTTTCCCACTGAGATCAGGAACAAGACAAGGTTGTCCACTATCACCACTTCTATTCAACATAGTACTGGAAGTTTTAGCCACAGCAATCAGACAAGAAAAGGAAATAAAAGGCATCTAAACTGGAAAAGAGGAAAACAAACCATCATTGTTTGCAGATGACATTATAGTGTACATAGACAATCCTATAGACTCTGCTAAAAAACTGCTTGACCTAATAAATGCATTTGGCACAACAGTTGGATCCAAAGTCAATATCCAGAAATCAAAGGCATTTTTGTATACCAACAGTGAAACAGCAGACGCAGAAATTAGGAAAAAATAATCCCATTTGATATAGCAACAAGAAAAATAAAATACCTAGGAATAAACCTAACCAAGGATGTGAAAGACCTGTACTCAGAAAACTACACAACACTGAAGAAAGAAATCATGGAAGACACAAACAAATGGAAACATATACCATGCTCATGGATCAGAAGAATCAACATCATCAAAATGTCCATACTATCCAAAGCAATTTATAGATTCAATGCAATCCCTATCAAAGTACCAATGGCATATTTCACAGATATAGAAAAAACACTTTAAAAATTTATGTGGAACCATAAACAACCCCAAATATCTGCTGCAATTTTGAGAAAGAAGAACAAAGTAGGAGGGATCACAATACCTGATATCAAACTGTATTACAAGGCCACTATAATCAAAACAGTCTGGTACTGGCATAAAAACAGACAGACCAATGGAACAGAATAGAAAGCCCAGAAACAAACCCAAGTCTCTATGGCCAATTAATTTTAGACAAAGGGGACAGCAGCATAAAATGGAGTAAAAATAGCCTCTTCAACAAATGGTGTTGGGAGATCTGGACAGCTACATGCAAAAAAATGAAGCTCAATCACCAACTTACACCATACGCAAAAATAAATTCAAAGTGGATAAAGATTTAAATATAAGTCGTGACACCATTAAAGTCCTAGAGGAGAACATAGGCAGGAAAATCTCGGATATTTCACACAGAAGTATTTTCACTGATATGTCCCCTAGAGCAAGGGACATAAAGGAAAGAAGAAACAAATGGGATCTCGTCAAAATAGAAAGCTCCTGCACAGTTATAGAAAACAGTATTAAAATAAAAAGAGAAAACAGTAATAAAATAAAAAGAGAACCATATGGGAAAACATATTTGCCAATGATACCTCAGACAACTGTCTAATCTTCAAAATATATAAAGAACACACACGACTCCACTCTAAGAATACAAGCAACCCAATTAAAAATTGGGAGAGATGCAAATTAAAACCACAATGAGATACTACCTCACACCATTGAGAATGGCCATCATAAACAAAGCAACAAAGAACAAGTGTTGGAGAGGTTGTGGCAAAAAGGGAACCCTAGTGCACTGTTGGTGGGATTGCAGACTGGTGAAACCACTATGGAAAACAGTATGGAATTTCCTCAGAAAACTAAAAATGGAACTACCTTTTGATCCAGCAATTCCACTACTGGGATTATACCCTAAGAATACTGAAACACCACTCCAAAAGAACCTATGCACTCCAATGTTCATAGCAGCACAATTTACAATAGCCAAGCACTGGAAGCAACTTAAGTGCCCATCAGTAAATGAGTGGATCAAAAAACTCTGGTACATTTTCACAATGAAATTCTATGTAGCAGAAAGAAAGAAGGAGCTGCTACCCTTTGCAACAGCATGGATAGAACTGGAAAGCATTATGCTAAGTGACATAAGCCAGGCGGTGAAAGATGAATACCATATGATCTCACCTTTAACAGGAACCTAATAAGCCAAACAAACAAACAAGCAAAATATAACCAAAGACACTGAAACTGAGAGCAGGCTGACGGTGTCCAGAGGGGAGAGGGGAGGGAATTTTGGAGGAAAAGGGTAAAAAGTTTGCAGGAGCAATTATAGAGGACACATGGACAATAACGGGGTAGGGGAGGTGGGAGGGAGGTGGGGAGAGCTGGTGGGGTTGGGCTGAGGTGATGGGAAAAGGCAGAAAACTGTACTTGAACAATTAAAAAATAAATTTTAAAAATTATTTTAAAAAAAGAAATAGTAATGGATTACAGCCCATAGAATAAATTCTTATGAGATCATACTGACATAAATCTGTAACAGAAAAGTAAATAAATGGGGAAGGCAAGAGCTCTTTCCTACAGTAGAATGCCAATTAAGAAATGTAAATGGAATGATGAAAGTAAAAAATCACCACTTGACAAACACCACAGTGGTAATTGTTGCAGGCAAATATCATCAAAGGGGGCTAAAATTAGTAGATAGAAGTTTGAGAAATGGATTGTTTGCATATTCTCAAAGTTATCTTGCCACAACATAGTTATTAATCACAAAGAAAAAAATGATAACTTTATGGTGAAGAAGCTTAGAACACATGACCTTAACCAAGTGATCAAGGTCAATATCACCAGTGATAATTCACATAGATATTGTGTACCCCTGATATGATACACTGAGAAGGGCACAGCACCTTCTGTGTTATTATTCCTGAAAATTCAGAACCTCAACTAAATCATGAGATAACATTAGACAAATTGAGGGACATCCTACAACTGACCATGAAAGATAAACTACAAAGAAAGTCATTATCACAGATTGAAAAGGACTAAGGAGACTAGAGAACTACATGCAATGTGGAGTCCTCGATTGGATCTTGGACCAGAAAAAGGATATTAGTGGTGTCAGTGCCACCAGCCAAAACCACCAGAACATACCTATAGTTGGACAAGTTGAGTTTATTGCTCATCCCAAGAAGAGAGAAAGCACACCATGGAGAAGTATGAGTAGTCTCAGGAAGAGGGAGTTAAAAAGGACTTCTTACAGGATTGGGACTCATTAGGTAGCCCAAGGAAGCAGGGCTTTGCTCTCAATTAGATGCTGTCAGGAAGTGGTGGTAAATCCATAAATGCACATCTCAATGAGTCTTACCTATAGGGCAGGAGTGATGAAACAGGCTAACACTGTAGTTAGTAAAGCAGCAGGCACTCATATTAGCCAGCATAGGAGGATGTTTAGTCATTTTTGTTTAAAACATGTTCATGTTGTTGTTTGTATTCAGACATGAATATGGAGTGGTCTTGTTGTATCTTGATTCATGATGGTCATATGTGGCCTTGTTTGATGTTAGTGATCTGAGAAATTGTTCCTGTTCAAGGAGAACACAAAAAGCCAGCTGTGAGGGTCAGGCTAGCTCTGAGCAACACCACTGCAGGACCAGTTATGAGCTACTGTGGGCTGCTTTTCTCTTTCTCAGTGGGACAACTGGTGAAACTCCAATAAGGTCTAAATAGGGGTGTCCAAACTTTTGGCCTCTCTGGGCCACACTGGAAGAAGAAGAGTTGTCTTGGGCCACACATTAAATATTGCAACATGTAATCACAAAAAAAAGTCTCACAATGTTTTAAGTAAATTTACAATTTTGTGTTGGGCTACATTCACAGCCATCCTGGGCTGCATGCGGCCCAGGGACTGCAGGTTGGACACCCCTGGATTGATTATTTTATTAATGCTAATTTCTTAATTTCAATAATTATACTATGTTTATGTAAGATGTTAACATTAGGGAAAATTAGATGAAGAACTGTATATACTATTTTGGAACATTTTTGTAAGTCTGAAATTATTCCAAAATGAAAAGTTAAAAAGGCAACGGAGGGAATGAAGCAGAAATTGTTTTAGTACCAGGTGAAGAAGATGGTTTGCATCTTGGGGCTGTGCTATATATAAAAAAAGACATATCCCATAACATGAGAGCATTACTTATGTGACAAGATAGTTCCCACTATGAGAAACACGTGGAAACTGAGTTGGATTAAAATGAAGATTTATATCTCTTATTTGGGGCTTTTTCAAAGGTGATGCTCATTGAATAGAAGCACCACTGTACCGTTTTGATGATTAGTGCTCTTTTTTTCTTTCTCTCTTATTTAATTGGTCCAAGCGAATGTACCTGTACTAGAACCAAGGTAACTCCTACTATACTGTAAAGCAGTAGAGACCTGGGGCTCATGCACTCACTTCTGACTCTTTCCTTTCTATACACAAATCATAGTGCATCTTGTAGACAGGGCATCTAGCACAAGTTGAAAACCCCTTTTCACTCCCACATGCCCAGCTGAATTCACCTTTCTTCCTCATACACTTACCTGGAGCTTCTCTCTGAAAAACAATTCTTTAGGGGAAATTGTACCAAAAGTGAGTTAAATACTCCCCTTGTCAAATTAATATATATTTTAGTATTTTTTAATGATCTTACACAAGGCAGGAAAAAGTTCAGGAAAAGAGGCAAGTCATGGAAATTTGATGAGAATATAATCTTATTGAAAAAAAAAATTGGGAGACTTCTGGCCAAGATGGAGGCAAAGGTAGATACATTCTGACTCCTCGCACAACCAAAAGAAGGACAACAACAAATTTAAAAACAAAAACCAACCAGAACAGCCAGAAAATCAAACTGTATGGAAGTCCGACAACCAACGGGTTAAAGAAGAAACATTTATGCAGACTGGTAGGAGGGGCAAAGATGGGGAGCCAGGACAGAGAAGACATGTTGCAAGGAGGCAGCAGAAAGACTGGGCAGGCAAGGCAGTCGCTGGCGGTCCCACATTGGTGGTCACATAAACTGGGTGGAACAACTGGGGAACGAGATAGACTGCACAACCCAGGGTTCCAGCATGGGAAAAGAAAGCCTCAAAACTTCTGGCTGTAAAACCTGTAGGGTTTGCGGCAGCGGGAGAAACTCCCAGCCTCACAGGAGAGTCTGTTGGAGAGACCCACAGCATCCTAGAACATACACAAACCCACCCACCCAGGAATCAGCACCAGAAGGGCCCAATTTGCTTGTGAGTGTGGGGGAAGTGACTGAGTGCCAGCCGAGAGCTGAGCAAGCGGCATTGTTCCCTCTTGGATCTCTCCCCCACATACAGTGCCACAACACAGTAACATGGGTTACCCCACCCTGGTGAATACCTAAGGTTCCACCCCTTACAATGTAACAGGCACACTGAGACAAAGAAATATGACCCAAATGAAAAAACAGATCAAAACTCCAAAAATAGAACTAAGCGATGAAGAGATAGCCAACCTAGTTGGGCTAGTTGGATGCAGAGTTCAAAACACTGGTAATCAGGATACTCACAGAAATGGTTGAGTATGGTCACAAAATAGAGGAAAAAGTGAAAGCCATGCAAAGTGAAATAAAGCTAAATATACAGGGAGCCAACAGTGAAGGGAAAGAAACTGAGACTTAAATCAATGGTTTGGAGTAGAAGGAAGAAATAAACATTCAACCAGAACAGAATGAGGAAACAAGAATTAAAAAAAATGAGGAGAGGCTGAGGAACCTCCCAGACAACTTTAAATATTCTAACATCCGAATCACACGGGTGCCAGAAAGAGAAGAGGAAGAGCAAGAAATTAAAAACTTATTTGAACAAATAATGAAGGAGAATCTGGCAAAGGAAGTAGACTTCCAGGAAGTCCAGGAAGCCCAAGTGTCCCAAAGAAGTTGGACCCAAGGAAGCACACACTGATGCACATCGTAATTACATTAGCTAAGATTAAAGATAAGGAGAGAATCTTAAAAGCGGCAAAAGAAAAGGAGACAGTTACCTACAAAGGAGTTCCCATAAGACTGGACTATCAGGTGACTTCTCAAAAGAAATCTTGCAGGCAAGAAGGGGCTGGAGAGAAGTATCTGAAGTCATGAAAGTCAAGGACCTCCATCTAAGATTGCTCTATCCAGCAAAGCTATCATTTAGAATGGGAGGGCAGATAAAGTGCTTCCCAGATAAGGTGAAGTTAAAGGAGTTCATCATCACCAAGCCCTTATTATATGAAATGCTAAAGGGACTTATCTAAGAAAAAGAAGGTCAAAACTAAGAACAGTAAAATGACAACAAACTCACAACTATCAACAACTCAAACTAAAAAAAAAAAACTAACTAAGCAAACAACTACAACAGGAACAGAATCACAGAAATGGAGATTACATGGAGGATTGTCAGTGGAGAGGGAGATAGAGGAGAATGGGGGAAAAGGTAAAGGGAATAAGAAGCATAAATGGTAGTTTCAAAATAGACAGGGGAAGATTAAGAATAGTATACAAATGGAGAAGCCAAGGGACTTATATGTACAACCCATAGACATGAACTAAGGTGGGGAGAATGCTGGTGGGAGGTGGGGTGTAGAGCGGGGGGGATAAAGGGAAGAAAAAATGGGACAACAGTAATAGCACAATCAATAAAATATACCTAAAAAAAGAACTTTTGTTTCCCCCTACTTACTTATTTACATTTATATAAATATGAACTCATGGATTGTGATTTTATTCAACAGGTTATAATTTACTTTTATCATTTATTTTGATGCTCTACATTTTCCCAAGTTTGGTCAGTGGAAGAACTCCCAGGAGGCAAAACAAAAATTCAGACTAAAAATGAGAGAAAAAAATTTAATTACAGAATTAATCCAGGAGTTTCAATATCCAATAATGAGTTCCAAAGAGAATACATGCACAGACAGACAACAGAAGCAGATACATACATAAACACAGGCACCATACAGTGACATGGTACATACACAAGACACATACAGACACACAGACATACTCACCCTAACCCAGATATAGACACAGACATGGAGACACATATGCACACTGTTGCACACAGATATACAAACAGAAACATATAAACAGATATACACACAGGAGGAAATCATCAATAAAATTAAGATTCCCAGAATGAAAGGCCATCATTGTCTATGTTGAAAGGACTTTTGGAGTGCCCACTACAATTAATAAATGTTCAAAGCCCTGGGGACAAAAGAAAGACCCTAGAAGTATCTAGAGGCTGGAGGGTGAGGCAGATGGTCACATACAAAGAATCAGGAGTCAGAACAGCTATATAGTTCTCAACAACACTAGAAGCCAGAAGACAATGACTTCAATATTCAGAAAGAAAATTATTTCCTACCTTTAATTCTCTACCCAAACTATCAGTCCCATATTTATTCAAACTATAGCAATTTTAGACATCTAAGTACAAAGTTTTTATTTTTAAGAAGCCTATCTTTGAATATTCTAATAACTATGTATGGTGTCAGATGGGTGCAAGATTTATTGGAATGCTCACTTAGTAAGTTATGTAATGTCTAATCACTGGGGTGTATGCCTGAAACTAATATAATAATGTATGTCAACAGTAATTAAAAAATAAAAATGATTTTTTAAAAAAGAAGCTTGTTTAGAAAGATATTAGAGGGGTGTCCTAAAAAAAGTGTTCAGTAAACCAAGATAAAAAAGACCTGAGATATAGGAACAGGAGATCCAGAGCAAGAGAAAGACAAAAGGGGTTCCCTGGGTGATGGCAAAGCTTCATCTCAGGAGACAGCTGTGCACCACGTAGGGAGCTACACAGTCTACAGGGGAGCAGGTCAAAATGTTTCAAGAGCCATTCCTTCCCAAAGATGCAGCTCACACAAAACTGAGCATCTGATGTTTTGAGAGAAGATTTAGACCACTGGCAAAGAATTGGGATTTGAATTAACAATAAATACATAGAAAACTAAGCAAAGGAATTAACAACACAAGAACTTCTGAAGAAAAAAAAGTTATGCAGGAAAAGAAAAATGGACATTTTATGTGGCCCAGCTTTGAATAGCAATTGCATAAATATAGTGATCAAAACCCAGTTAAAATAACCATATTAGGCCCAAAATGGAGTTCCTCATGCTAAGCCTCATGTCAGCAAACCAAAACTTAACTAAGTTTCTATGTTTGGCTTCACAAAAAAGGAAGGCCTAGGTAAGCCAATCAGCACTTGCCTATTCAGCACAAGGTACCAGATCCTGGTCTAAGACTTCCCTTTGTACAACATAATGAAATAGGAAATTCCTGGTGTAACTTCTTTGTCCCTGGTCATTTTGGTCTAATAACATCTCTCACCTTGTACAGCAATTTGGAGCTCCTTTCTATCTGCTAGATTGGACGCTGCCTAATTCATGAATCACTGATAAAAGTCTACTAGATCAGTAAATTTTCTCCAGAAAATTATCTTTTTATTTATTTATTTTTTTAATTAATTTTTTTGTTTAATTACAGTTATTTGCAGCCTCTCCCCTCCCCCCTCCCTTCACCTCCCATCCCACCCCCCGACCTCCCTCCTCCCCCTTAGTTCTGTCCATGTGAAAATTATCTTTTAACAACACTAAATATTGACTTAACCAGAATGATGATATATCTATATTGGGAATATGGGAAGAGTGTACATGGGAGAAGGGGGCCAGGGAGAAGAAAAGTAAAGCAAAACAGATTTTCATCTTCCACAGTAAAGGTTCAATAGATAATGCCTACAACAGAAAAATCAATAAGTCTCCATTAAACCTATTATTTAGTGAAGTGGTAGTAAATAGAACAAAGAATTAGCTAAAAAATGTTGTTGGCCATGTGGTAAGACAAATAGAAGGGAAGAGGTGGGGGCAGCTGGGTTTTGTACCAAGCAGCACCGTATGATTTTCCAGACTTTATACAGTATACACGCACACACACATACACACACCCAGAGTGTGGGGCAAAAGTAGGTTTACAGTTGTGAGTACACCAGTTATTGTTGTATAATGATTTATCAATGATTGTATTATTTTCTATACAAACTCTAAACCTACTTTGCCCCACCCTGTGCGTCTGTGTGTATATGTATGTGTGTGTGTGTATGTATGTATCTTTGTATATATATGTATCTTTGCCAAAAATTTTAATGCAACACTAATAATGTTTCAATAAAAGAAACAGAACATCTGTGCATTGAAATTATAATCACATCATTATTTTAAATAGCAGAACATTGTATGTCATTTAAATTCCTTACAGTGGAGAAATAGTGGCTAATTTGCTTTACACCCATACAATTATAAATGGAACTAAATTAAAATACTATTTATAGAGAAGTTATAATTCCATGATAAAATGCCTATTGACTCAATCCTAAGTGTCACAAAATGTTCTATATGAGTAGAGCTTCTTCTGTTTTTGTTTTTTGTTTTTTTTAATAAATAAAGGTTTACATAGAAATAAGACTGGAAGTAAAGATAACAAAATATTAATAGTGATTGGTTTTGGATAAGGGGATTTAGAGTCTTTAAAAATCATTTCTACTTTTCTGTACTTAACAAATACTTTTGGAGAACTTGTAAGAAACATTTTAATGTGTTTGTTATTAAAAATTTGAAATATTAACATACACCAAGAAAAATAGATATTATCAAACTTATTGTTTTTATTATGAAAAAATGCAGACATATTTAAAGAGCAAGGATTTCTACCTTGTGTGTGCCCGGGAGCCTGAGAATAGCCATGTCCATGACAGTATGACCTTCTCGACTGAGTACTGACCAGGGAATCTTGGCCTTGACTTTGAGACAGACTTCATCTGAGTTACCAACATCGCTGTTTTTTTTTAATTGACCTAAAACCCTATTTTAAAAAATTTGAACCAGTTTTGATGTTTATTTTCATGTGCAAGGAACTAAAAACAAACCAACAGAGTATCAGAAAGTGGGTGACTAACAAAGACAGTTCAAACAAATAATTTTCACAGTTATCATTTCCTTTATTTGATTCAGTCCTAAATCTCCAGCCTGCTTTCTCTCAGTTTCCATTTGAGTTGTGCACTCCTTAAAGTCATGGGTTGTGCAGGAATCATTGTCTATATCACCTTCATGTATTCACAGAAAAGCATAGCAATATTTATACATAAATAATTTTTGTCTAGGTTGCACATGGATAATATTTGGCTACTGTTATATTAAGAGTAGTTGTTCACATAAGCGTCTATAATAGAGCTTCTCATGGATAGATGCATGAAAATGACATGTTGGATTCACAAAATAAAAGAGAAGGAGAGAAAGATGGAGGAAGAGAGAGAAATGCAACGTGCCATCACAGTTAGGGCTTACAAGAGAAAAGAAACAAAAGCAAGGGTTACTCTAGGCTAAGTGCAAGAGGACAACTGACTTCTGATTATTGAAAATGCAGCTCAGTCAGTGTAGATGAAACAAGCATGTAGCACAATGTTGGTGGGAGCCAGAAATGTGGAGGGGTGGAGGCAGGGGCGGTGCAGAAAGACTGGGAGCTGTGTTCACAATCATTTCTTCCTCCACTACCCTGCAGAAATTCAGAAGGGCCAGCTCTGTGAGAAGAGGAAGCTGTGTCCAGCACAGAACTCCACTGAGACACTCTGGCCCTTCAATCAAGTATCTTGGCCACCACATACTATTCCTTTGCTTTTTAAAAAGTTGCCATTTTTCTATTTTAAAAAAAGTTCCCATTTTTGTTCCTTTTGGCAGCAAATCTGTGGATGAATGCCCATTCTGGAAACTGTCTGAGCTGGCTCTGTGATGTTTCTGAAGCAGCTGCCTAAAGGTTAAGAGGCTGAATGGGGTTGGCAAAAGTCCCTGTCATTTTACAAAATTATGTCTTCCCAGAGAGACTGGGCCATAAACTTTTCTAGAGGCTGAAGATCCCCTGGTCTGATAGAGCCAATCCCTGCTCCAAAATCAAGTCAAGCCTCCCCCTTGGACAAATTCCAAAGAAGTGCCCCTGGGAAGTGGCCCAGAACACTGGCTCCCCTCAAGGCCACAGCTGTCACAACTGCCTGTCTTCCCTCTGTGGAGGACCTGCCTACATGGCACTGCCTGCTGGCCTTCTCTTGTTCTTTTGTTTTTGTTGTTGTTGTTCAAGTACAGTTTTCTGCCTTTTCCCTCCACCCCTCCCCACCAACCCAGTCCTCCCCACCTCCCTCCCCTGTTTCCACCCCCCCCTTGTTATTGTCCATGTGTCCTTTATAATTGTTCCTGCAAACCCTTCACCCTTTTCCCCTATAGTCCCCTTTCCTGTCCCCTCTGGTCACTGTCAGTCTGTTCTCAATTTTAGCGTCTTTGGTTATATTTTGCTTGCTTATTCATTTTGTTGATTAGGTTCCTGTTAAAGGTGAGATCATATGGTATTTGTCTTTCACAGCCTGGCTTATTTCACTTAGCATAATACTCTCCAGTTCCATCCATGCTGTCGCAAAGGGTAGGAGCTCCTTCTTTCTTTCTGCCTTCTCTTGTGCTTTTCTTGGGTTTAGTGATGACTTCCTTTCCCATTTCCCAGCCCTGTTATTTCTTTTGTTCTTCTTCTTTGGAGATATAACTTAGACACCAAAAAGGCACACATCTTCAGTGTACAGTTTGATCAGTTTTCACATATATATACCCATGTGAGCACCATCAAGGTATAGAAGGGTTTATTCCCCAAGAAACATTCTCCACTCAACTTCCCATTCACTACCGTGCCCCTCCAGCCAGCAACAACAATAACTATAATTCTGGATTCTCTCTTGCCTGCTCTTGAACTTCACATAAATGGAATAGCACATTAAGTACTCTTTAGTATCTGGATTCTTTCACTCATGTTTTTGAGGTTTCTCCGTGTCATTTGTATCTGTACTTCCTTTCTTTCCACTGCTGAGTAAAATTGCATCATGTGGGGATATCGTGCTTTTTATACACTCATCCACTGAGGGACTTTGGGTTGTTGACAGTTTGGAATTATTATAAATAAAGCTGCCATGAATGTTCTTGTATGTCTTTGTATGACATCTGTACACTCCTATTTTATGCTCCTTTTCTCTTGGAGAAGACCAAGGCAGTTAAATTTGGGTCTCAAGCCTTCATCAAGAGCAACAGCACATTAGAGCAATGGCCTCATCTCCAGAAGCCCAGTTCACTGATAGATTTAGAGCACCAAAGGAGCTACCCTGATTTTGACCAGTCAAGGAAGCCATCCAATGTTTCTGACAGTCTGAAAGCAGCTGTGTCTGATGGCAATGAAATGTAATAGCAATGAGAGCTGTGACTGGGCTCAAGTTTTAATTTTAATTAAAATTTTATGTGTGGCTTGAGATATCTAACGTAAATAACTTGGACACCACCTGTGGTCTGAAACAACCTCTTTGTGGATGACCCTATCTTATCCATTCATGCTTTAGCTGTCCTACAGCACTCAGTGATAACTATGGAATAAAGGCTACTGATTCCACCCCATGCCATGGAGATCACAGAAACAGATCTGATCTCCTTTGTAGAATCAATGATGCTAAGAGAGTTCTCTGCAGTCACAGTGATGGGTAGGTGTTTGACCTGCCCCCATTTCCAGTCCCTAAGAGTAATTCTACTTTGCCTCCCATAGCTTTCTGTGTGCCAGGAACCATTCTGACTTTTGTTTGCTTGCTTGTTTGTGTTTTGCTTGCATTTACTTCTCACATAGCTCTCTGGTGTCTCTTCTAATAAGAGCATTAATTCCATCATAATGACTCTGCCCTCATGACCTCAACTAATCCAATCACATCTCAAAAGTCCCATCTCCAAATACTATGATAGGGCTTAGGGCTTCAACATGTGATTTTGGAGAGGACACAATTCAGTACATACTCGAAAATTACCCATGGACACACATTAGTAAGCAGTGCACATGGGATCTGAGCCTAGGTCTGACTCTAGAATCTGCTGATTTACTTACCACCATGCTATACTGCTTGGTGACATCAGGACCTTTGCTCACATTCATATCCCACTGCCAACCCTCAGGATAGGCTTCAGGCAAGCAGATCCTGTGTGCCAGGCCACAAGGTTACATTGCAGGGTCAGTGACCACCAAAACCAATGTCCCAACAGACTCCAAACCTAGGCCCACCTCTTTATTTTCCTTTCCCCTTGCTTAGGATTCCCTATGCCTAACCACCCTTCAAAATCCAGCTGAAGCTTACATCTTCCTAGAGGCCTTTCCTGTTGAAACTGCCCCTCAGTAGTCACTCTTATTAAGCATTTCTTATATTTACTATCCAGATTATACAACCAGCCACATGTTCACTATCTCACTCATTTTATATCTCTGAAACAATTTGCTACATCATATATGACTGTCATTAACTTCTTGCTTCATTTCCCCCAGGACTAGATCACATCATTCCATGAGATATGTAAATAATAGTAGCTTTACGGTGGCACAGTTTAATTTGATATATTAGATGCCAAAATTAATGATATAAATAATAAGTCCCAAAATGGCCATTCGTTCATTCAACAAACAAACACTTTTTAAGCATTTTGGATGTGCCACTGACCAAAACATGTGTTTTGTGTGGGTTGGATTTAATTATATTTTAATAGACATTTGCTGAGTATCTACTAAGTGCTAAGAACCAGTAATTCAAAGACGAATATGACAAAAAATAGATCAAACGCATTCAATAGAATAAAAACGTCAGAGTTTGTGAAGGGACAGAGGGGAAGATAAGGCAAACAATGTGGAAGAAGTATAGCCTGTCAAGAGCTTTGGTGACACACTGGTGTACTAAAATTCCATCCATATTGCCATGGGAAACAGAAGGTCAAAAAGAGGTATAATATAATAAATTCAGAATTTTAGGAAGAGGTGAGTGGTGGTATGATATGCGAGGGATATTAGAGTGAGGCACGTACATCTCCATTCCAAGTGAGAGGAAAGATGTGAACTACATTGATTTTAATGAGAATGTGGAAGAGGGGAGAAGTGCCAGCGAGTCCTCAGCTGAGGTCCTTGATTAGAACAAAAGGAAGATAATAAAAGACCATTGCTCATATGAGATTTGGCAGCTTGAAAGAGACTAGCAACTTGGATCCCTACCTCATGCCTTAAATAAACACTGGTAGATTATAAAACTAAATGTGGACTAAACTTCGAAGCTTTTAGAATATAGGAGAATATCTTCATGATATAAAGGTCTTCTTAAATATGATACAAAAATTGATAACCAAAAATTAAAATATTGACACACTTGATTACATTAAAATTAACAATTTTTATTCATCAGAAGGCTTCATTAAGAGAGAAGCCACGGATGGAAGAAGATATTTGCAACACATTTCATTGATAAAGAACTCACATTCAGAATATATAAAAGAATACCTATGACCTAGTAGTTTTACTCTTGGGTATATACTAAAAAAACTCATGCATTATTCATCCCAATTCATGACAAGTTCCTCATGGTTCACATCTTTTTATTTTCTCTATGCTTTGAAGTATTTCTTCCACTTTAGTTTGCAGGCCACTGTGTTGTGTCCCAACAATGACTACGTTTTTCTTCTAATAATCTACTGAATTGAGTAGCTGGGAAGTCATGCTGACTCAGAAAATACTTTGCACTACAAGTGACTCTTCCTGTATTCATATATATGTTTTTAACTCAAATCTTGAGCAAGTTTTGTTGGACATGTTATCCTTGTTCTGAATGGTCTTTCTCTAGCCTCTGAGAACTCTTGGATGAGTTATTTCTACTGGGAGCTGAGGTCCAGTTATTAAAGTATAGGGGCAGTAGGCCTCACAGTGGTGGAAGACAAACTAGTCTCACCCTTCATGAGCTAGCTTCCCATGACAACAGGTAGGCTGCTATTATCCCATGGAGACCCTGGTAAAAAAAAAAAAAAACCTTCCTACTCCGTAGTCTCTTCTCACCTCCCTAGATTCAGGCCTGGAGAGGGCACAGTCTACTCTTTTAGCTCTCTTTGGTCTCTTGGAAGCCCAGACAATCAAACCCACCAGAGGGCATCCAATAATAGTCCCTCTCCCCCGCACCTTGAGATCCATGCCTTGGTGGCCTGAGCCTTTTGTACTAACCATTCATTCTAATCCTGTCCCTGGAGCTCTCCTGTCCTATTTACAAGGCTTGACCAGTCTACCCTGGAAAAAGCTCCACCTATGTTCTCCCTTCTTCCATGAGGCTCAAAGCCTCACTTGCCTCAACTATCAGCTCCAGAAGCAGATCAGATTTCTGTTGATACCATACCCAGTATGTCATCTTTACAGAATTCTAACTTTAATGTATTTTTCAAAAGGAGCAAAATACTTATACTAAAATCTTCCCAAAGATAGCAAAAGCAAAAAAGAAAAACTATAAACCAATCTCACTAAAAACTAGAGATGCAATATTTAATAAATATTAAATATTTAATAAATGAAATATTTTCAAATGAATTCACTGGCATATAAGAAAAGTGCTACACCTACTTCGTTGCCAATTTGGTCTCTATTCAAAAGTGTAGGTCTCCTCTTTGGTCTCTCACAGTGCTACTTAAAGGTTAGGTCATGAGATCATGTTACTAATATTGAGAGACTCATTCCTCTCCAGACTATGTAAATAGGCTTTTCCTCTTTATGGTTTTCCATAAGGAAGACATATAATCTCAACCAGTTGATATTTTTTTAAAAAGTACTTTATTTACTTATTTTTAGAGAGGGGAAGGGAGGCGGAAAGAAAGGGAGAGAAACATCAATGTGTGGTTGCCTCTCACACACACTCCACTGGGGACCTGGCCTGCAACTCAGGCATGTGCTCTAGACTGGGAATCAAATCAGCAAGCCTTTGGCTCACAGGCTGGCACTGAAGTCACTGAGCCACACCATCCAGGGACCAATTAGTTGATACTTATATGAACACATTGTATGCAGGGAGCTTTTATCGCAAGCTAACAGGTGGAGCGGGCCATTTTTGCTAATGTTTTGTGCAAATGGCAACATTCAGTAAAATTACAATAACTTTAGTTTTACATATTTTTTAATGAAACTTTTTGTGATTTACTATAAAATGTATACTGAATTATTTTTCTTAAATTTTAAACAGACAAATACTGGAAAAATCACTGGAAATTGAAATAAAAGTAATAAAATATGTAAAAATTCCGATTTATTGAAAATATTTTGGAAAAAAGTACGTAAAATGTGTAAAAAAGAAAGAATGAAGTTTTCTTTCTTAAACTTCATTGTAAAAAAAGAAGAATGAAGTTTTAGTAGTGTTTTTTGTTGTGTTCATCGTATGTAAAAAAAGAAAGAATGAAGTTTTAGTAGTTTTTTTTGTATGATAATTGTTAAAACAGACATTCATACATAATTCACAATTGTCTGTGTTAAAGAGACCCAAATTTTGTCCTTTGGAATTCGTATATCTGCATGTTAGCATCCCTTTAGAGCAATAAAAAAGTATAAAAATAAACGTTTTTATCCATTACCCGCATTCTACCGCTAGTCTACAAAATACGTATTTATACGTGTCCCGCACTCCACTACCAGTCAACATAAAACATATAAGTACATTTCCCGCATACAATGTGTGAAGATCATGGACCTTCTTTTCTAGTCCTCTGGAAGTTGTTGCTGGCTTCTCATTCAGCCTCTAGAGGGCAGCCAGAAAGAACAAATCACATTCTGTTCTAACTCAACTGTCTTTGATCTCAGCAGTTTCAGTGGGTCAATGTTAAGGTTTCTGCAGACTTGGAAACCAGATCTTCAAAATGTCTCTGGCCCTAAGGATTGGGCTGGGGGGAGCCAGTGAAGGGCACAAAGGGCAATTTTTAGGGTGATAGAACTGTCCTGAGGTGGTGGATAAAGGACTCTACCCATACAGAGGGAACTTTACACAACTTAAAAAAAAATCAACAAAGGTGTCAGGGAAGTCCAGGATGGATGGAATGCAGACTGTGACATATGAATCTAACTGTATTACAAATGTATGATATAACCTGAAAGTGGGTGAGGATAAAAGGAGCTGACCAAAGAAACTTTCGAAAACAGTGTTTTAATTAGATACTCAAAGACTAAAGAAAAAAGAACTATGCATAAATACTTTACTCTAGCTTAAAAAGTTCTTTTTAATTACAGGGCAACAGGATAGTAATTCAGAAACTACTTTACATGTATGTATTCTAGGGTTGAACAAATGAGTAAATAAATTGTAGATAATAGGAGCCATGATATCAGAGTAAGTAGTTACAAATAAATAAAGGAGAGGGCAGAAGGATAGACTGAACCCAGTGGTACTGGAATCAAGTCACAGATATCAGAATGAACTCAAGACACTGTATGCATGCAGAGTTACCTTGATGATGTCATGGGTTCAAGCTGCTCCTTTGGTCCCAGGCAGTGGAAAGGATGGGGAAGTGTTTGATGAGGAAGTGGACGAGTCGCTCCTGGTACAGCGAAAATGGCAGGGCCACATGCAAAGATGAGTCAAAGAAGGCTATAGAGATGGACTAGAGGCTGGCAAAGCAGTTACTCTTCAACAAGGCTTCAATCAAGGTTATAAAGAAGGTGCAGAAGTCATAATGAACTATGGAAAACTCAGAGGAACTTTGAGGAGGTCTGCAATGATGGAGATGGAGGGATACAGATAAAGAACTGTTGATCAACAGATAAAGAAGTACTAAAAAACCACCATAGGGGACTTCCAGCCAAGATGGAGGCATAGGTAGATACACTGTGCCTCCTCACACAACCAAAAGGAGGAAAAACAACAATTTGAAAAACAAAAACAGCCAGATCTGACAGAAAACTGAATTGAGTGGAAGTCCGACAACCAAGGAGTTAAAGAAGACACGTTCATGCAGACCGGTAAGCAGGGTGGAGCCGGGTGGAGAGCGCTTGGCAAGACATGGTTTGTGGAGCAGTACCTGCATTGCTCCAGCTGCCCGGAGAGGCCCGTGGCAGGCGCGCCTGGCCAAAACACAGCAGGCGCGCTTGGAGAAACCAGGGCTGAGACTGGTGGACCTGGCGGTCCCTCATTCACTCGCAGATAAACCAGGAGGAAAAGCTGGGGAGTGGAACAGACCACACGGCCCACCAACGCAGGGAAATAAAGCCTCAAACCACCGATTGAAAACACCTGTGGGGGTTGAGATGGCAGCGGGAGGAACTCCCATCCTCACAGGAGAGTTCGTTGGGGAGACCCACAGGGACTTGGAACTGTGCAGGCCCGCCCACTCACCCTGGAGCCAGCACAGAGGGGCCCAACTTGCTTGTGGGTAGCTGGGGAAGTGTGGAGAACAGAGCAAGCGCCATTGTCCTCTCAGGCCCTGCCCCCACAGACAGCATCACAACACAGCGATGTGGGTTGCCCGCCCTGGTGACCACCTAAGGCTCCGCCCCTTAAAGTAACAGGTTCACCGAGAAAAAAAAATGGCCCAAATGAAAGAACAGATCAAAGCTCCAGAAAAAATACAACTAAATGACGAAGAGATAGCCAACCTATCAGATGCACAGTTCAAAACACTGGTAATCAGGATACTCACAGGATTGGAAGAAAGATGGTCTCAATTAGTTGAAGAAATGAAGGATAATATAAAGGAAATGAGGGAAAATCTGCAGGGAACCAATAGGGATGAGAAGGAAACTGGAACTCAAATCAACAGAGTGGACCAGCAGAAAGAAAAAACATCCAACCAGAAAAGAATGAAGAAACAAGAATTCAAAAAACTGAGGAGAGGCTTAGGAAACTCCAGGACATCTTTAAAAGTCCCAACATCCGAGTCATAGGGGTGACAGAAGGAGAAGAGGAAGACCAAGGGATTGAAAACTTATTTGAAAAAATAATGAAGGAGAACTTCCCCAAGCTGGTGAAGGAAATAGACTTTCAGGAAGTCCAGGAAGCTCAGAGAGTCCCAAAGAAGTTGGACCCAAAGAGGAACACACCAAGACACATCATAATTACATTACCCAAGATTAAAAATAAGGAGAGAATCTTAGAAGCAACAAGAGGAAAGGAGACAGTTACCTACAAAGGAATTCCCATAAGACTGTCAGCTGATTTCTCAAAAGAGACCTTGCAGGCAAGAAGGGGCTGGAAAGAAGTATTCCAAGTCATGAAAGGCAAGGACCTACATCCAAGAATAATCTATCCAGCAAAGCTATCATTTAGAATGGAAGGGCAGATCAAGTGCTTCTCAGATAAGGTCAAGTTCAAGGAGTTCATCATCACCCAGCCTTTATTATATGAAATGTTAAAGGGATTTATATAAGGCATGGAGGGATATCAACAGGGGAGTGGTAGGGGGAGAGAGGGGGAGAAGGTGCAGAGAATAAGTAGCATAAATGATAGGTAGAAAACAGACAGGGGGAGGTTAAGAATAATATAGGAAATGTAGAAGACAATGAACTTTGTGTATGACCTATGGACAAAAACTGAAGGGCAGGGAATG
>PVJI01024044.1:0-22423 GCA_004026765.1 Micronycteris hirsuta
AAAAAAGCCTTAGGAAGGTAAACAGAGATAACATATTGTCTTAACCTGAACTTTCTCCAGCAAGCACAATGGCTAAATATAAAATTAGGCCTCAGTCTCCATCAAAACTGGTGTCAACAAACAGATCTGATATTTTGCTCCTATATAAATGTACCACAGTTTCTGCCCACCCGCTACCTTCGGGGGATACGTTCCAAGACTTCCAGTGGATGCCTGAAACCAAGGATACTAACAAACCCTACATATAATATGTTTTTTCCTATACATGCATACCTGTGATAAGGTTTAATTCATAAATTAGGCAGAATAAGAGATTAATAACAATACCCAATAATAAAATAGAACAATTATAACACTATATTATAATAAAGGTTATGTGAATGTTGGCTGTCTCTCAAAATATCTGAATGTACTCACCTTTTCACTTAAAGGAAGCACTTTCTGGCTTCTCTTTGGCGTAGCTGAATTGCCAGCATCACTGCTCTTATTCTCTGGGAGCATTACTAAGTAAAATAAGGGTGACTTGAACACAAGAGGGCTATGAAGTGACTAGAGAGCAAGGAGTGTGAATACTTGTAGACATACTTGAAAAAGGGATGAGTCACGTTCTGGGCAGGACAGAGCGAAACAATGTGATATTTCATCACACTATTCAAAATGGCACTCAATTTAAAACTAACAAATTGTTTACTTCTGGAATTTCCCATTTAGTATTTTCAGACTGCAGGTCCCTGAAACCATGGGTATTTAATAAATAAAATAACAATGAGGGGGCTACTGTATTTCTTTTCTTTTCCTTTTTTTATTACATTTTTACAACTATTGTAGGAGAACAGAACCAGAAATATTGTAATTAGCTCTCTGATAACCAGTGAACGATGCAGTATTCTCATTCAAATGGCTAGAAAGAGAAATAAAGAAAGAGAGAATGGAAGTTCGGATGAGCCGGTTCCATTCACGGTGGGTTTTCTACTTAGTCTGAAGCGTAAATACACTCCAGCATATTAACAACTTGAGCGCTCCTCATTTGTACTTCCATGATGCCGAGAGGAAACCATCACAGCCAGCACTCAGCCAGGACTTACATCGTGAGGTCTGAGCAATCCACATACGCTGAGCTTTCAGGAAAAGCCAAGGCATCTTTTTCCTCGTCAATTGCCAGGGGCATTGGCAGATTCTGCTTAACATGGGTAGGACCACCTGGACCCCTGAAAAGTCCCACTTAATTAAGACATCAGCGCCTAATATACCGAAGAAAGCTTCCTAAATTCATGTGTTGAGAGTAAAATGAGGATTTCCTCACTGAGACATGTTGAAATTCACTTGCAGCTCGCTTTTGTGCGCGGCAACCTGCACTGCGTCTCGCGTCAGCCCAGCCTCGCTGACTTTGCTAGAACGAGGGCCGGTAACGACACAGCTGATGGTAAACGGAATGATTGTAGAATTCTCATAACGTGCATAGTGTTATGACGGCTCTCTGCCCAGGGCTCATCAAAGATCAATGAGGTTTGAAGAGAGGATTTTTTTTTATGTTAAACTCAGCAGACATTCCCTTTTCTTTCTTTCTTTCTTTTTTAAGCTGGCAAGGGAGTGGAAAAGACATCAAAGCAGTTTTCCTATAAATCTATTCGAAAATGAATTTCAGAGTCAACTTTTCTGCTTTTATTACTTATGGTGTTTTCATTTTTTGGAAGCTGAAAGGGAACATAATTTAGTGTCTTTCAAATTGCTTTAGAGAAATATAATAAATCTATATATATGGAAAAGTTTATAGGGTTGGGGTTTTTTTGCTAAATACATACAACTCAGATCTTTCTCTGATACGAAGATTGTCTCTAAAATCGTTTTCTTCTAAGTTTTTTATATATATTTTATTAGATGTTGTAGACATTTAGTAATTTACAATTCTGAAGTCTAATGATGGGAGGCAGGGTTAATATTTTGACTATGTAAACGGTCGTCTTTCCTAACCTGCTACTCCTAAAATCCTTACCCAAGTTTTAAAATACAGTAACAATCTCTCAGTTTTGTTTCCAAGGCTAAAATTTTGATGGAAAATGGGAAGGGGGAGAATGTCCATTAAAATTGCAACACCAGCCTCTGAATGTGCTCCTTGCGTGTGAAATTATATTTTTATGACACTTCTCTGGTTTTGTTTGAATCAGCTCAATTGAAAATCATCTTGAACACAATTTTTATCCAGTAACTGCCTCTCAATACACATTACTCTTATAACTGTTAAAGATTTGTTGGTTCAGCTTTTCAGGCTAGCCTATTTGAATGCACAAGGGGTTTGCCAGAAAGTTGTCATGTCTATGTTAAAGTTAAACAAATCCAAAGCTGCTGAGTTATATCAGTGGTTAAATCTCCACTACAAAGCCTATATGTTAAGAGAAAGTTCAAAGTTCAAGGCTCCAAAGAAGGATCTTAGTGCTAGTATCGTAGTGTAAAATCCAAATTAATAAGTCAAAATGCCCATGGATTTGAAAGAAAGTTTCTTTGAGTGGAAGGTAGCCACAGAACCTAGATAAAATCTTTTGACCAGAGTGCTGGGTAAGAATCTTAATTGTTCCCGTAACTTTCTGAACACCAGGTTCATCATTTTATAAACGGTTTACCATTAAAAAAATAAATACCAGTTACCAGACACATATGATTAATACATAAAGATCGTCAGCCCTCCCCTCTCTGTAGACCCAAGAGGATGCTATCTGCACTGACTGGAAGAACTGTGGGCCAGAGACAGATGTTTCTTCAGGTTTTTTCATTTACCTAAATTGCAATTGCCTTACAGAGTGGGAGGAAGGAATTAATAGGCATAGTAAAACTCTAGTGCTTTATATTGGACTCCAAATCATTAGCACAGCAAGGAAAACTTTAAATAGATGTTAAAGAATTGAAAAAAGATTTACCCTCTTGAAAGCCAACCTTTCTTACGCGTTTCAAACAAAGTTGGCAGCCACTCAGCAGTGTTAATGGTACAGAAACCATCCCAGATTTAGAAGAAGGTGGTTCACAAGATCCTTCCCGCTGAACTCAACCAATGTTCCTCAACCCTAGCTAAACATTGCAACTGCCTAGAGACCCTGTGACTTAACCAGTCAGGGTTGGAGATGGGTATGTTTTCCAAGCTCTTCAGGTAACCCCCATGTGCAAAGATGGAGAACTATCAGATTGAAAATCTTCCAAACAGATTGGGAATAGTGAAGAAAAATTTCAAAATATTCACAATTAAGACATATATGTATGCAGGCTTGTACCACCTCTACCACATAGAAAAGCATCTCTTTCAAAGAAAGAGTATTATTACAGAGTGCTTGAAAGGAAAATGATTGTATTAGTAAATTGAGACCTGGTAAGTAGCAAGAGAGTTTCTCCTTTTTATGTCATCTCCACCAGATGTAGCGGTGTTACAAAATTGAATATACTTAGTTAGGTTTGCAGAGAAAATATATTGCCTTGATTGTGTGTCTGTAGCTTCCTTCAAGATAATATCCTTTGGGTAGCAGGAAATTTTCATATATTTAATAGAACTTTAAGCTTAGTCTTAGTCTTTTCAGGTAGTATTGTCTTTCTTGAACAACAACAACAAAACTCAATTTCACAGGTATCCTCATTTCCTATTTGCTTTCCCAAGATACTGAGCATGATGTGGTGTGTGACTGGTGAGTGTTAATGACATCAAACAAGGGTGGGGGGGGGATTCTGGTGACATACAGGTCCCCAGGTGTGCATGTATACCATCATTGGGTCTCTGATAGGTTGGCCCACTATCTACTGTTCACTAAATAGCATACTTGCTTTGATTCTCCCTCTGGCTAGTGATGCTTTGATGTGGCTTTGGTCAACTGCCTAATGCTGTCTTAGCTTTTTTCATCCTTGCTTTTTTCAGGCTCTTGGATATCTGCCACATGGTCCATCCAAACTTAAGGCTTCATAATCTACCTCTATCCTATGCTGTAGGCTAAACTCATACACCACACTTTTTAGAAGGCAGCAATCCTTCCATCCCTTCATTTTCTTTCTGGAAGATATGATAATTTGGTATTTAAAAGCCCTCTTACATTGCAATAAAATAGAATAGCATTCAAAATATATGTAATACTTGGAGGGCTCTAATTTCCTTACTTTGTCACAAGCTTCCCTCACTCATCACTTGCTTTTTCCTGTCTTGGATTTTTTTTTTTACTTCTATTCTCTTTTTCCCTAGAAATGTGAGGATATAAAAGCTGGTTAGAGTTTATTTTTTTGTATATGGAAAGAACAAAAAAGGGATTGCATCACTTTTGCTTTTGTTTTGTTTTCTATTCCATTTCACTTCTCAGTTCAAGGGCCAAAGCACCATGTGAGCACAAGCCCCAAAACGGTTTGTCTGCTTGACACTACGGGCCATTATGTAAGGAGTGAAAGCTCCTTGAAGGAAAGTTAGAAATGCAGAAGCCACCATGCTGTTGACCCATCTGGATATTATCTGTTTAGATACAGTAGGGGCTTCAATTGTCATTTTCTAAAAATACTTTTTGAAGGGAATCACAATTTGTAAAATTGGACACTAAAATCAAATGGCTATCAGAATTTTCAAGGCTATAGTTCTTAAAATGCTAAAAAAAAAGACTATATTCCAGATAGAGTAATCTTGGATGTTGGTCCTTGCCTCCCATGACTTCGAATATTTCTTTCCAGCCCTTTCTTGCCTGTAAAGTTTCTTTTGAGAAATCAGATGATAGTCTTATCGGAACTCCTTTGTAGGTAACTGTCTCCTTTTCTCTTGCTGCTTTTAAGATTCTCTCCTTATCTTTAATCTTGGGTAATGTAATTATGATGTGCCTTGGTGTGTGCTTCCTTGGGTTCAACTTCTTTGGGACTCTCTGAGCTTCCTGGACTTCCAGGAAGTCTATTTCCTTTGCCAGATTGGGGAAGTTCTCCTTCATTATTTTTTTAAATAAGTTTTTAACTTCTTGCTCTTCCTCTTCTCCTTCTGCCACCCCTATGATTTGGATGTTGGAACATTTAAAGTTGTCCTGGAGATTCCTAAGCCTCTCCTCATTTTTTTTTTTTTTGAATTCTTATTTCTTCATTCTGTTCTAGCTGAATGTTTATTTCTTCATTTGTTCCAAATCATTGATTTGAGTCCCAGTTTCCTTCCCTTCACTATTGGTTCCCTATACATTTTCCTTTATTTCACTTTTCATAGCCTTCACTTTTTTCTCTATTTTGCTGTCATAATCAATCATTTTTGTGAGCATCTTGATTACCAGTGTTTTGAACTCTTCGTCTGATAGGTTAGCTATCTCTTCATCACTTAGCAATAGAAGGGCAGATACAGTGCTTCCCAGATAAGGTGAAGTTCAAGGAGTTCATCATCAGCAAGCCTGTGCTATATGAAATGTTAAAGGGACTTATCTAAGAAAAAGATGATCAAAACTATGAACAGTAAAATGACAACAAACTCACAACTATCAACAACTGAACCTAAAAAATCCCCCAAATTAGCTAAGCAAACAACTAGAACAGGAACAGAATCACAGAAAAAGAGATCATGTGGAGGGTTATCAGCAGTAAGAGGAAGGGGGATGAATGGGGGAAAAGGTTCAGGGAATAAGAAGGTTCAGGGAATAGGTACAAAATAACAGGGGGAGGTTAAGAATAGTATTGGGGAATGGAGAAGCCAAAGAACTTATATGTACAAGCCATGGACATGAACTAAGGTGGGGAAATTCTGGTGCGGGGATACAGGGCAGAGGACAATAAAGGGGAGAAAAATGGGACAGCTGTAATAGAATAATCAATAAAATATATTAAAATATCTTATATTCCTGTAGTTGCTTATTTGTGTATTTTTAAATGGCAGCTTTTTAAAACTATCATGTTCATTCAGTTCTTCAGAAAGCATGACACTTCTAGCAAAAATGTACTAAAACTTTAGTAAGATAGATGTATAATAATCAGTGTGTGTGCTGTTTATAAAGAAAGAGAAGAAATTAATCTATCTGAAAAGAAAGACACTAGACTACAAGATCACTTAATGAGTCCACATCATGGTGCAAATGAAAACTCTTTACATATCTACTTATTTAAAATCACTCCAGGGTGCAGAATCAATCACTAAGAATTAATTAGACTAAACAAAAATAGATCACCAATGACCAAGAACATTTCAATTTAACTAAAGATGAATTTTTAAATATTTCTCAGTTTTCATCCTGGAAATGAGTATCTAATGCATGTATCCAAACATGTTCTATATCCCACTTTTCTGTGACAATGGCCTGTATCTCAATTTCTCCATCTGTAATTTAGAAATTAAAAAAAAAATTTCTCCCTAACTCTCTTACTGGACCACAGAATGGAATTTTTGATAAGGATAATACACTATTTACCTTTGGTTTTTCACATATAAAAATCATATAATATATACAGGGTTGGGCAAATATAGATTTACAGTTGTTCATATGGAAAATAATGCATAAATTAATAAATAATAATACAAGAAAAAACTCTGTTTCATGTACTCACAAACTATCAACCTACTGTTGCCCCACTGTGTATTTTTATAGATATGTGTGTATATATATGTGTGTGTATGTATATATGTCTATATGTATGTATGTATGTACATATATATGTATATGTATAAGTATATTTTAAAATTTATTTCATGGCCTGACTGTAAACTTCTCAAAGAAGTTCCTAAATGCCAAGAGCTTAGTTGACTAAGTGATAAACTAAAAAGTGTTTATTGACTATTGTCTATTTGTAACTCCATGCCAAAAATATTTTTTAATATACAACTGGCTATAGAAAGCTTATAAAACTACCAAATATCTCTGTGTATCAATGATAATGACTCAAATGAAGATTACATTGTATTCATTGTGAGACTCTGTCCAGCTCCACTCTATCATTCACCACAGACCAATCCTAAAGAAAAGGAGAATGAGGAATAAAAACAAAAACACATGTCCAAAAGATGTACTATTTCCAAATGGTTCATTCCATGGGGTTTCACAAGCATGCTGTTGTTTGCCACATTCACGCAAAAATCATAGGACAATGGTATCTCTCTGCTACCAAAAAGGAGATTTAGGTTCAATGTGATAAACAATTCAATCATCACAGTAGGGAAGCAAGTCAGGATCTGAGTGGGAGGCTGTTGCAGCTTCTCCACTTGAAGAGATTAAGTTGAGCTCAACGGTCATTGAAATAATAGATTTGGATAGGTCAGATGCTTCCGCACAGTAGGAGGGAGTGAATATAAGGCCCTGAGGTCCTTTCAACAACTATTTCCCACTATTTTTATTATCTCATTAATTCTGCCAATTTCCTTATGAGGATGTTATGTGGTATTATTGGGTCTGTTTTACTGGAGGAAAAAACTCAGGAAAGGTGAAGTGAAATTATGTGTTTGGGATCAGGTGAGTCATCTGCCAGGCCTGGGATGAGCCACGTACGTGCTTTTCGCACTGATGTCTGTGGTCTCTCTGATGACAGAAATTGCAGGATGATTTGGTTCTAGACCCAGTTTTCTCCAAGTTGATCTACTTTTTTTTCCAAAAATACAAACGTATTAAAAATTAGTCACAAATGAGCAAACATCATGCATGGCTCCCTTAACCAATTAACATGTCAGGTCTAATTTACTGTTAGACAAATAATTTGAAATATTTGTAAGAGAGCGGCATGAGAATTTATTCTCTGCAATTAGGCAGTGATTTCAGTAAATTCTTGATATTCCTCGAGGGAATTTACAACCAAAAATGAACCACCATTTTTGCTGCCCCTGGGTTGTATAAGAAGAGGAACATGCTGGGAAGCTACGCAGGTTTTCAGTCCTTGTATCAGAGGGAAACTTAAACACGCCATCAGGTTAATAAGCACAGAAGCTAATCAAGAGAGTTTCCAGGTCATAAAGGTCTGAAGAGGCAGAAGCTGCAAATTCTTTAAATATGAGATTCTAAGGTGACAAAATGTTTTCCTTGGGTCTTAAATAGGTTTTTTTCTACTGTAATTACAGGCTGTATCTTTTAATCCTATGAAATAGAGTAATTAAGGAGGCTGCAATTTCACCTACAGTTCCTAAAAATATGAACTAAATTCCTCCCAGTGTAAATAATTTCACAATTGTGTCACTTCCTCCACTAATGGTATTTGCCAGTCATTTTGTGATTTGGATGATGGAAAATCTGGGAGACACAATAGTCTATGTCTATATGACTATAAACTACAGTCTTTTCACTGTTTGCCTATATGGTTTCCTAGGTCTGCACCTTTCCTAGGTTTATCCAAATGTCAGATTTAAAGTGAACTGAAAGGACCATCATATCAAAATTCACCTTTCTTACCATTCTCTTACAGTATCGAAAATAGCTATGTTATTTTTTTGGAGTAAGACATTAAGAATATCATGTTAAGATAAAAATATTATCTAGAGTCACTTAAGAGCTAGAAATTGTTGTCTAGTATTTAGGTGATTACCTAGTTTAAAAATAATAATATAATTTAGAATTTTTTTTTCCGTAAGATTTAATTAACTCTGGTCACATTTGGGCTCTAAATGTCTGAGATACTGGACAAGTGTATTTTGAGGGATCTCAGAGAAGTTCCAGCGCACAAAATGTGGAAATGTACAGGAGGCCTAAGTTGAGTACCAAAGTATGTATTATGGCTGCACCCACATGGAGACCAGAGACCAATGAAAGAGAAATAGAAAGACTTTGGAACTAATTTCACTTACTTTATACTTCTGCCTAGAGTTGGCCATCGTTATAATATACCCTTTGATGAGAGAGTGAATTATGCATTGTTCATGATGAAAAGGAAACTCACTGTTTTTTGTCACTGGTTTGCTTCCTTTTGGTTCCAAAGATTTGAGAATTGTACCGACAAAGAAGAAGCATTCTGTACCCCTGTAATTTTTGTCTTCTATCTATTGCCTTATCCTCTTTCCTCGTCCCAATGCCTTTGTGCTGTGTTCCACTTCCAAGTCCACAATGCCCCTTGCCAAACACATGTTTTTTATAACTTTACCTTCTCACACACATATGTTGGTCTAAGAGAGATTTGCATTTCTTGTAAGAAAAATGGGGCAATACTACAAGTATTTACCTACCTCACAACCTGAAACCCAAGTCCCCAAACTGAAGGAAAGGGAACACACATTTGAAAAATCCCAGCACAGTGTAAATTGGCATCCTTTTATTATTAGTTCAAACTTCACCTCTGTTCTCTTCATTTCTTTTTCTCTCCTTTTGACAGCTCTAAATAGTTAGACACTAGGGTTTTCTAAAATAATTTGGGTGATAAAATTAGCAGTTTCAAAGCAATACTTCAAGGAAAACACAGTGAGCTCCTTGTCTCCTCTTCTTCCAGCCATCTGAGACAATTAGACTCAGGAATCAAAGCCCCAGTCACGTGGCTGACCCAGTACCCTATTGCTGTGTACTGAGCAGGGCCATTCATCAACAGGCCCTCTGTTTTCACTGGTTATGAACAGGGAGGACTCTCAGGCTGACACTTTTCTGTTCCTTGTTCCTAGATGAAAGTTGACCTTGGACATTTCATTGACTGCACCAAATAATCACATATGAAACAATTATCTAATATACTCAGAAATAAAAGCCAAATAAAATACATTCTAAATAAAGGTATACTATTGATGTCAATGTTACCCTGAATTTGATGAGCTCACAGTGAGTGCTTGTGTTGCTTTCTCTGTCAGCTTCTTTGCATTACTTGCACGTTTTCAAGTATCAAGCCAGTGCTGGCCATGAGCAGCCCCACTCAGGCAATATTTGACAATGAGTGGCAGCCATGTAGGAAACTGACATTGTTACACATAAAAAATATTTAATAACTCAATTACTGGTCAATAAAGAAAAGTATAGGTAGAAAAAATAAATCACATTGCATTGAAGAATGCGCTTTTAAATGGCCAATTTTTGGTTGGCATGCGTACAAGAGGCAACCAATTGATATGTCTCTCACAAATCAATGTTCTCCCTTACTTTTTCCCTCCTTTGTGCCCTCTCTAAAAAAAAATTAAATTATTAAAAATTTTTAAGAAAATAAAAATAAATGACCATTTTTCATTAGTTTTCTTTCTCATTAGGGTTTATCATAAATTCCATCCAGAGAAAAAAAGAAAGCCCAATGACTATTTAATGAATGCCAGTGATGAGGAAAAGTTATCAAAGGTAGCAGGCCACCATCGCTTCCCCTGTAGCTCTTATGTGTCCAGTAAAGATAGATTAAGTTCATGGACATTCTATCCTTTCATTTGTTCTGTCCAAAAAGTTTGGAGTCATTTTTTAACATTACCTCTTTCAACCAAATCCAGTTCATCAGGAGATTCTCTTGCCCCCAGCTTTAGAAAATATTCATAATATGGATATATTCTGGATACATATGTATGTATTATATCCATATACTTGGATATATTCTGAAGCTGGAGCTTCCTATTTTCAATAAACTTGATTGCCTTTGTAAAAACGTTATTCTGAGAGTTCATAGACTTCACCAAATGTCTCAAGAGGTCTCTGATACAAAATATTTTAAGGTCTTATTTAGAAGAAGATCTAGAACCAGCTTCTCTTGGGGACCCCATAGAAAGCTAGACTCGACAGTAACGTCCTGACATGTGAAGGGAGGCCTTTCGTTGTGTAAGCCTTACATTGTAGTTTGAATAATTTTATTATTTATTTCACCACTGTCCTGGGATCTTCTCTCTTTGCTGAACATTCTTAAAATATTCTTAAAATCATTTCTTGTCCTAAAAAGTTTTCTGGGGTATTACTCATTTCTCATATAGTAACGACCCTAATCTCAGAACATTGCCTAAAAGTCTGGAACAAACTTTGAATCCAGTGCAGCTCTGTAAGTAAAAGGAAAGTGGACATACAATCCCAAACCAGGAAAGCTCTCCTGGGTCCCTTATGCTCATGGCTCCAAGTTGCAGAGAAAACTAAGGTGATTGTAAGTATCTTTTGCAAGATGCCAGTCATCAGATTTATGTTTTTTTTGTTTTTTGTGTTTCTTTTTGAGGAAATCCTTCTTACCTGAAATAAGTTTCTATAGTGCTGTAGTAAATGAAGATACCTGGAATTTCTTTCAAAAATTTTTATAACAAGAGGATTTATTTTATGTGTGCATTTTTTTTCTGTTAACCTTTCTCAGTCTTAGCTTGTTTTTTCACAGAAACTTACTTCTATCATGCCCACCCTCCTCTTTAAGTTCTTTATTTTATTTTTATTTTCAGTATATTTTATTGATTATGCTATTACAGTTGTCCCATTTTTTTCTCCCTTTTATTCCCTCCGCTCTGCACCCCCCTCCCTCCAGCATTCTCCTCCTGCTTAGTTCATGTCCATGGGTTGTATATATAAGTTTTTTGGTTTCTCCATTTCTTACACTATTCTTAATGCCCCCCTGTCTATTTTGTGCCTACCAGTTATGCTTCTTAATCCCTGCACCTTTTCCCCCATTCTCCCCCTGTCCCCTCCCCACTGATAACTCTCCAGGTGATCTCCATTTCTGTGATTTTGTTCCTGTTCTAGTTGTTTGCTTAGTTTGTTTTTGTTTTTGTTTTGTTGTTTTTAGGTTCAGTTGTTGATATTTGTGAGTTTATTGTCATTTTACTGTTCATAGTTTTTATCCTCTTTTTTTTTCTTAGATAAGTCCCTTTGACATTTCCTATAATAAGGGCTTGGTGATGATGAACTCCTTTAACTTGACCTTATCTGGGAAGCACCTTATCTGCTCTTCCATTCTAAATGATAGCTTTGCTGGGTAGAGTAATAGGTTGTAAGTCCTTGCTTTTCATAACTTGAATACTTCTTGCCCGTCCCTTTTTGCTGCAAATTTTCTTTTAAGAAATCAGCTGATAGTCTTATGGGAACTCCTTTGTAGGTAACTCTCTCCTTTTCTCTTGCTGCTTCTTAAGGGAAATTCATATTTCCACAGTGGGGAATTGTAGCCCTGTGTTTTCACACGTGTCAAGGAGCAAAGTCTCTCGTGGAACATAAGTCGGCATGCATGGACCCATGTTTGTGGAAGCAGAATTTCCTGTGGGGAAATCAGGCTAGCATGTTCCTTAGATTTAAAATAAAATCTTGTTCTTGCTAAAAATCTTTCTCCCTGGGTCAAAAGGACTTATGCTAATGCATGCCTAGCTTCCTCAGACCAGAGTTCAGCCCAAGCCTATTGTCTTTCCATTTGCATATCTATCCTCTTGATGTGCTATCTTGGTCGTTTACCACCTAATGTAAATCTACAGTTCATGCATAGTTAATGAAGACCATTCATATGTAAAGTGCCCAAGAAACAGCAATAAAAGGCCGGTCGACATGCAGTTCGGGGCCTCTCCAAGATCATAATGGAGGGGATGCATGGTCCCAGAATTTCTAGTCCATTATAAAATTACGTGTAAAATTTATTTACACGCAGCCATGGCATACAAATCCTGCTGGCCGGGATTCGCAACAGCTTCTAAGATTTTCTCCTTATCTTTAATCTTGGATAATGTGTTTATGATGTGTCTTGGTGTGTTTCTCCTTGGGTCTAACTTTTTTGGGACTCTCTGAGCTTCCTGGACTTGCACGTGTAGTTCCTTGGCCAGATTGGGGAAGTTTTCCTTCATTATTTTTTCAAATAAGTTTTCTATTTCTTGCTCTTGCTCTTCCTCTTCTCCTTCTGGCACTTCTATGATTCAAATGTGGGAACATTTAAAGTTGTCTCAAAGGCCCCTAAACCTCTCCTAATTTTTTTTGTTTTGAATGCTTGTTTCTTCATTCTGTTGTAGTTGAATGTTTATTTCTTCATTTTGTTAAAAATCTTTTATTTGAGTCCCAGTTTCCTTCCCATCACTGTTGGTTCCCTGTATATTTTTCTTCATTTCACTTTTCATAGCCTTCACTTTTTCTTTTATTTTATGGCTGTACTCAGCCATTTCTGTGAGCACCCTGTTTACCAGCGTTTTGTACTCTGTATCTGGTAGGTTGGCTATCTCTTTGTCACTTAGTTCTTTTTCTGGAGTTTTGATCTGTTCTTTCATTTGGGCAATATTTCTTTGTCTTGGTGCACCTGTTACATTGCAAGGGGCAGATCCTTAGGTATTCTCCAGGGCGAGGCAACCCACTTCTCTGCATTATGGTGCTGTATGTGGAGGAAGGGTCAGAGAGGGAACAATGCCACTTGCTGGGCTCTTGGCTGACTTTCAGCCATTTGCCTTGCTTCCCACAAGTGGATTGTACCTTTTCAGGTGCTGATTCCCAAGTATGTGGGCTTATGTACATTCTAGGATCCCGTGGGTCCCTCCAACAGACTCTCCCTGTGAGACTGGTAGTGATGTTTTCACACCTTGCTTTCTTACCATTGTTTAAGTAGACTATCACGTTAAGCTTCTCAGCTCAAGTTCTATTTTTAACATGTGGTTTCCAAATTTAATTTTTTCTATATTTCTTAAGCAGTATTCAGTCAGATGTGTGCTTATGTGTAAACATTTGTATGTATGAACTATAAGTGACTAGAATCCCTGAATAATCTAGGAGTTATAGACAAATTAGATACAACATCTTAGAAATTAATTTCTCATAATTGTTTAGAATCTTATAGTGTGTAAACAGAAGGACTGGTCTTTCTTTCTTTCTTTCATCCTTTCGAGAGGAGAAGGGAAGGAGAAAGAAAGGGAGAGAAACACCAATGTGTGAGGAATGCATCAATCAGTTGCCTCTTGCACACCCCAACCAAGGACCTGGCCCACAACCCAGGCATGTGCCCTGGCTGGGAGTCAAACCTACAACCTTTTAGTTCCCAGGCCAGTGCTCAATCCACTGAGCCACACCAGTCAGAGCTGGTACTTTTTTTCTTTTTTATCATGTGATTTAATCATATAAAAGTTTCAGTACCATTAAGTAGTTTGATTTTAAGTAGCTCCAATTTAGCTATACATAGATGTGACTTATATTAAAGGGAACAAATTAAATGGAAAATTTAAGTAGAGGCTATAGCCACATCTATGATGAAGATGGCCAAAATTTTTCATTCTAACCTTTTGTGTTCAGCTAATGCTGCACTCTGTAAAAAGCTCTCATTTGATAAAAGATCTTTCTTGTCCTTTCCTCAGCTAAAGATGATGACATTTTGAAAAATTTCATAAAAATTAGTTCAGCAAGTATAACTGTGGAGAAGCAAAAGCTGTCTTCTGATAGTAAACGTGAGAGCCAGTCAAATGTCAGCTGATCTGAATGGCTGAAAATAAGATGTCAGAATTAGTAGCCCTTGCTGAAAGCATGGTACTTTAAATAGCTGTCAAGGACAGGACTTGTGGGGGCAGGGGTGGTGGTGGTGACTGTGGCCACTCTAGACAAGAGCTGCAGTCCAAAAATCAGGGAAGCGTAGGTGCATCCTCACTCTACAAAGGAGAGATTTATTCATAAATCACATACCTCTGGGCCCCTCCACTTCCTCCCCAAGATAGACCTCCTTCAGGACCCAACAATAATGCAATCTCTCTGTCTTCAAGGCCATGTGCTATAGGATGTGAATGCCAGGGCGCTGACACCACACACTCACACACACACACACACACACACACACACACACACACACACACACCACAGAGCCACCAATTGCGCTTGTTACTAACTAGATGCAACTTGTTAACTTGTTCATTAGTTATTTATTTTTCTCCTAGGACAGTTATGTCTTTGGCTTTCTTGTAGTTCAAGGTCAGCCTTTCCTTGCTGGACCACAAACCCATTTGTTAACTCCAAGCTGAATAACTGTCTCTGCAGGGGCCAAACTCAACTCTGGGCTTCTACTTCTTTATTTTTTATTACCTTGGCTCCCCACCCCCAAACCAATTTTAATGGAGTTTCCCTCCTCTAATTTTGTAAAATAACACCTCAAATAACAACACGCTGCTGCAAATCTCGCAGAATAATTTAGTTTCTGCTAGGGTAATTCTTTGCTCCTCTTATTTCTACCTTAAAAAAATGCATGTGAAAATCAATTGGTTCTGAAAAGGATATTAATCTCTTTCTTCTAGAGCCAGTCACATTTTCACTTTCCCATCTCTTATTCTGGGTCTTAAATTTTTTGTAAAAAAGGCCAAATGCAGATTTCTCATCTTCATTAACTTTAAAGCCCAGTTAAATTACTATTATTGTTCTCATATCTAAAGAGTGTTACATTAAATCCACCCAGATTCAGGGCCCGCATGTTCAGCAGGCTGTCCTCAGAAGTTGAAAATGCAGTTATGGTTTTGAAAATTAGTCATATATTAAATATTGTTAAAGTGTAACACTTAAAAAATCTCATAAAAACCTTTTTATAATTTGAAATCACCACATAATTTATCTTCCCCTGACTTCTAATATTAATACATTTGATTATTGTAAAGCAAGGCCCACTTCATCTGTAAGTACCTGAGGCACTAAAGATGAAGGCATCGCCTCCTACCTCAGCTCTGCTCTGCTTAATTTGTGGAACAAGGGTTCTCAAATTCTTTTATCTGAGGATCCCTTAGCATTCTTAAATATTATGGAAGATCCCAAAGACCTTCTTCATGTTGATTATATCTATCAGCATTTATTATATTAGAAATTAAAACTCAGAAATTTTAAACATTTTATCAATTATTTGAAATAATAAGCTAATTATGTGTTAATACAAATAATATATTTTAATTTTAAACAATCACCATATTTTCCAAAAGAAAAAAATAGTGAGAAGATGGGCATTGTTTTACATTTTTTGCAATTTCTGTAAAGGCTCATTAATAAAAGACAGCTGTAATTTCATATCTGCTTCTGCATTTGATCTATTGACATATCATACTTCATGTTCTTCATGTTTCTTCTGGAAAAACATACTTCACACTTGTGAGAGAATAGGAGTAGAAAAGGCAAATAACATTGGAAAACATAGCTTTGAGCTCGAGGACCTTCTGAAATGGACTTGAGACTCTCTCCCAAGAGTCCCTAGACCACGCTTGGAGAATGGCTGCTATTTGTTCTATTTAGGAAATCAAGGCTAAATGGAGTGAGCAAAAGTAGAGGAGGTAGTAAATGCAGAACATCCTGCTGTAGCTAACTAAGGGAGGACAAGGTTGTGTTTCCGATGGAGCAAATTTGCTGGCAATGAACTGGCAGAGTCATGCTGTGTTATGGGATGGTAACATGGGACCAGTTATAAACAGCGTTGGAGGACTTATTGGACAGAAGGGGTGGATGGTGTGGGATGGTGTAGTGCTCTAGTAAATTTAAGTCTGTCCTTTCTTCTCTGCATTTCCATGGGGAATGATCACCACCCTTCCCTGGCAAAGCCTCTCATGTCTGAAAGAATCCCATTTTACTTATTGCTCAGCTCTAAGCACCACTTTGCCCCTTTGTTCCAACCATATTGGGAAGAGACAAACTTGTCTGGCATAGTAAACACAAAAACAAAATCAAAAACAAAAAGCAAGCAAATAAGCAAACATTGACACAAAAAGTCCTTTTATACCCTTGCTGTGGAAAAGAAAACTCTGGAGAATCATCAAGTTTTATTAATTTCCATTTGACAAATTTCAGCTTGACACCATAATCTTCTGTCTCCTTATTTCTCCAGTTGCTGCTTCCCTGTTTGTCATGGAAACAGAAAACACCTAAATAAACCTCCTTGCAGTGGAAATTAGATATTTTCCTGAGAAGATGTATCTCTGGCTCTTTGATCATTCTCTTTGTAGGCTTCCAATTTCAGGGAGGGCAGGGCCAGTAGGGAGGGGATTGTTTTCTAAGTTTGGAGATGAGAGAAGGGCCCCAGTTATAAAGTGGGTTCTGCTTTGGGTAAGTAGATGCAACTTTCTTTCTTTCTCCACTCAAAAGTCATAGGAGATATAGTCCATTTTCTAGGGAGTCCACTTGCTGGTCTTGGTTTCTTTAATAATATAGTTAGATATGAGTTTCTCTTTGAAGCAATGATTACACATAATTTTTTTCTTGCAGTCTTCATAGAGTGAGGAGCAATGGTTACTTAAATTTAAAAAAATATATATTGGCATTGGGTGTGTATGTTTGTATAAGAGAAAGAGAGAGACATAGACAGAAACAGGGGAAAGAAAAGATGATGTTGTGTTCAGGATTAAGAAGCTATGTCAAAAAAGATCTACTGGACTAACTTTCCAAGGCCATAATATGGTTTGGGCTACAAGAAACTAATCTTTTGTTGAACAGCCTAATGTAATAAAATGCATTCAGAGGGCTTTAGGTTTCTGTACAAACTTTTCAACCAGATCTAATTGGAAATGCTACTCATACAGCCAGGGGCATTCAGGTGGGGGCAGGGGGATGGGGAGAGCAATGGATTAAGACCATTTTTAAAGTGAAGAAGGCTTTTCTCCTCCCAAGAGAGTTTTCTGCACATTAACTTCAACTGCCTAACATATAAAGTCTCCCTCTTTCTCTTTCCCTTGACACTCTAATCTTCCCTTTTCTTTCCATCCCACCTCCTTCTCCATTCCCTCCTACTCCTCCACCCCAGCACCAGCCACCAGAGAGTGCTGCATTGGAAGCAAGGCTTATATCGTAAATGCCCTATCAACCAGCTGTTTGTTAGAGATGTTTTGGATGAGGGAAATGGGGTCCTAAAAACCTAAACTGCAGTCAAACACCCTACCATTGAGTTTAACTTCAAATGTGATACCGATAATTATAACTTCAAAAGTAGTTGGTCATTTTATAAACTCGTAAGTTATAGAATTTTCCAATGTATCTGCTACTTTAATATCACTAACTGACTTAGAGTAAATTTTAGAATAGTGGGGGGGGGGGATTAAAATAAATAAATAACCTAAGTTGATTTCTAGTCAAGTAAGAAAATGTTCAAATATATGTCTGAAGCTTTTGTTAAACTAGAGAGTTAGAGGTAGGAATTACAATCTAGATTATTGCAAACAATCTTTTAGCCTTTTTTCCTAACCTGTGAACTTTTCTTATGTGACAACACTTGATTTGTCAATTTTTATGTCCAACTGGAACAATTAACACTGTAGACGTAACCACATTTAAAATGACCACCTTAGATAGAGACATACAGGGTGGGCAAAAGTAGGTTGAAAGTCAGCACATGAAGCAGCTTATTCTTGTATTATTATTTATTAATTATTGTATTATTTTCCATACAAACAACTATAAGCCTACTTCAGCTTCATCCTGTATAATTGGGGGATAGCAGACTTCTCCAGTCTTTCCTGTTATTTGCCTTCATTCCCACCCATCACTACATTCTCTCCCAGCACTGGAGCAGTTTCCCACAGTGTCTAATGAAAATAAGAGCCAGAGGTAAGAACAGCAGTTTCAAGTTAGCAAAATAAAGTTTGAAAATTGGAAGTAATACAGAAAGTGAGAGCTTGCCTTCCAGAATTTTGTGTTTCTTCTTCACAATATTTGCATTGTGTGCAGAGGATTTGCAAAATAGAAACCAGAAGATTTTGATTGATCACACAAAATATAAGAGATGGCAGAGTTTGCCAGAGGAAAACTGAATATATGAAACATTCAAAATATGTGGCAAAACACCCCAAATATTAACGTATCCTCAATATTCTCAGCACGTCTAGATTTTGCATGAACATTTTATTTTCTTGTCAGTGATTCAGAATTTCCACCACTCCTGTTGAGCAATGAGGGAAAATCATGCCAAGTGGGAGAAAGCTTTATTTTAAGGTTGAAGGCATGAAATAAGCACTAAGAAGACAATTGTACACCTGTTTTCAAGAGTAAAAAAGCATCTCAAATCTGCTTTGCTTTTGAAAATTTGGCCAAGGAGTGTATTTCAAAGGCCCAATAGCTCATAACATTATTCCCAGGGCTCCATGCTCTCTGCCTAATTGGGCTTCTCCACATTTGCATAAGCATGATACTTCATGATTAATGCATAAGAGACAGCATGGAGCTCAGTATCAATTCGTCTGTGGAGGCCTTTCCCCCACTGAAAACAATCATTGTGCCTAAAATATAATCCATCATATTTGTAGGTTCCACGGCACTGTAGAATATCAGACTACTTAAATGCCATGATAAAACCTTTACAGAACTGCAAACCTGGCCTGTGAAGACTTTTTATTTTAAGATGCCTGTGGCACTGCTGCCTGGGAACCATGTGGATGCCACAAAAGGTTTATTCGCAAATGAGGTGTCAAGACCACACATTTTTTTTCCATTTGGCCCAGGCACTGAATAAAGAGGAAACAGTATTAAAATAACCACCTATGATTACTTGGGATTATAAAATAAACAATAGCTCTGCTCTTGGCACCTTCAAACACTAAGCAACAGCAATGATGACTTCTAAAATGAGGAATCAGAAAGGTGAGGGGAGACTTGGTCAACAATGCTAGAAGGTGTCCAGCTTCAGGAATGAAATCCATTGTAGCCGAGATGGACTGCCACGCAGTTAAGGCGTGTAACTCTCAGTGTGAGTCCTGGTGTTCCAAACTGTGCTGCCTGTGTCTTCCCTGCTGGCCGGGTTGCTTCACTAGGCAGGAACCCATTCCCCATGGTGGGGAGCTGGGAACCTGGAGTTCAACAACAGATCTCAGCGTGATGTGGGAATAAATACAGAAGACCCTTTGTAAAAATCCTCTCTAAAAGCATCTAAGATGGATTTTTAAATAAAAAAATATGTAACACGAGAAACAAATAAACCATTTGGAACCCTACGAAATTAAAAGAAACAATCTGACATCACCACCCTTTTCCATGCAACTTCCCAGAGGTGACTCCTTGAATGAGGTGTGTATTTTTCCAGATGTTTTACTTTATAGGTGTATGAGTACGTGTGTGTGTGTTGATAAACTGGAAGGCAAAATGCTACTATACATATTTTCTGTCATTTGCTTTTCTGTGTCATAAGAGTTCATGAACTTCTCTCACACAGTACATTTATGTTTATCTCATTGTCTTTAATAATTTCTTGGTATCATGTTCTATGGATTACCACCACACACAGATTCTTCTACCATCAGATTTTTTTTTAAATCATTATAAGTGATGCCGCATTTCATTATTTTTTAAAATCCTCACCCGAAGATATGTTTACAGTTTTGAGAAAGAAAGAGAAAGAAACATTAATCGGTTGCCTCCCATACACGCCCTAACTGGGGATGGAACTGGCAACCTAGGCCTGTGCCCTGACCAGGGATTGAACCTGCAATGCTTGGTGCATTGGATGATGCTCCAGCCAACTGAGCCACCCAGCCAGGGCAGCGAAGCCACATTTTAGATTCGTAGTAATATAAGAGCAAAGACTGTATTGGTCACTTCTCTGTCCCTCATATTCAATACTGAGTATAGCGCATAGCACATATTCAATAAATGTGTGTTAAATATATAAATAAAATCTGCAGAGAAAACCCCCAGTCTTTACGTAATATATGAATTTAAAATGTGTATATAAACTGCCTATTAACCTCTAAAATACTGTAACATTTTATACTTACACAGAGTGTATCAGTTACTATATATTCTATTCTGCCAACAATCAGATTATAGACTTGTTTAATTTTTCCTGTGATTAATGAGAAAGCGTTCCATTACTTTAAATAATATTGTATTGATTTTTTAAAATGCCAGGAATTTCCTGAAGTTGTTAGCCATTTGTAATTTTTCCCTGTGTCTATTTGTTTATATCCTTTGACCATTTTTCTATTGGATTGTTTGTTCATCTTTTTCGCGTTGATTTTGATGTGTTTTGATGTGATTTTCTGTGTATTAAAGGATCCAATTGTTTTGCTACACATACAATTCATAAATATTTTTGCTCAGTGAAAAAAATTCTTTTGATTCTACTTATGTATCTATTTATCCATCCATTCATCTATGTTGCCCAACAGAAAACTTTTAATATTTATGTTCAAAATATATCAGTTATTTTCCTTTAAGGTTCCTGGGCTTATTTCTAGAAAAATATTCTCTATACAAAAATAAAAGGTAATTCAATCATGTGGTCTTTTAATATTTATAATTTTCACTTGTGCATTATATTTTCTGCTAATTTGAAGTTTATTTTGACATAATGAGAGAGAGAGGGATCAGGATTTATTTAAACTTATGCCATGCAAGTAGCTAATATCTGATTACTGTATATGAAGAAGTACATGTTTCCAAAGATGAGAAATGCCGACTACATTATAGCCCAGATTCTCATAGGCACTGGAGCCGATTTCGACTTCCTGCTCTGCTTCATTATCAGCAGGTCTATTTCAGGGCCATACTGTTTTAATGATCATAGTGTTCATGCACATTTTATTCTTGGATACAGTTAGATTGCCCACATTACTTTTATTTTTCCTCTCAGTATTCACCCAGACTTATATTTTAGAATTATTTTGTCAGATTCAAAAGTGAAAAGTGAAGTTTGGTAATTTGATGGGAGTATGTGGTCTCTGCAGATTAATTTACATAGAATTAATATCTTTGCAATGTTGAGCTTTCTAACCAAAAAACAAGATATGTCCTTTCACATCTTCAGAGATTCTTTGTCCCCCTCATCAGTGTTACAATGTTTTCTTCATGCAGGTTTGCATATTTGCAAAAGTTTTTGGGGGGGTTTCATTTTTCTTTTTCTTTTTTGTGGCTCTTGTGACTAAGATATTTTCTTTCATATCAGTTATATCGCTTTTTAAATAAAAGCCAATTATTTTATAAATTAATTTTATAACCAGCCACTTTATTAAATATTCATAGTGCTTCTAATAGCTTTTCAGCTGATTCTTTGGGGCTATATAAGTATATTACCATAAGAAACATATTTGTCTTCCTCTTTGGAAAGTTTACAGTTATTTCATTCCCTTGTCCTCCTTTGATATATTAATATGATAAATGGTTTTGAGATGAGCCCCCGTTGCCCGTGATTTATTACTTAGAAAATTATTCATTAAACTGCTTTATTTTAATATTTTATTTAACATTTTATTTAGAAGTTTTGCATTGACACTCATTAATAAAAGTAGTTAGTCATTTTCTTTTTATGCTGTTTGTCACATTAAGTGATGAATTTGAGTGGGTTTTATAGGAATAATGCAAAAGCTTACTGTCTGTATCTGTCAGGTTCCAATCTAAAGCACAGAAACCACTCAGGGTACTCCAAGCAGAGAGGGAGTTAAAATAGGAAATTGGATCTCAACATATTTGGAAGGGCTGGAAGGGCACAAGAAACGTTTGTTCCACACTGAACTCAGGAAAGCAGAGTGCCCCGACCAGCAGGGCAGTCAACTGGGGTAGACCTGTTAGTGAAGGAGTGAGAGGGACAGGAGGCGCGAAGAATGGCAGCAAGACAGGATTCTGATCAAGCTGCAAATTTTATTTGAGGATCGCGGGTATATATACTGGTTGGCTGAGGGGCGTTGCTGGAGAAGCTCGGTGGAGTCGTGGGTCTTACTGATTGG